>RCAB01000665.1:0-28239 GCA_003640385.1 Setaria digitata | reverse complement strand
TCGCCAAGCTATTATGATCGAATAACTCAACTGCAGAAGCTACTTTAAAAAGAGGTCGAGAAAACAGCAATGTCTACCTTTCCCTCGATCATTTCATATATAAGACACCCCAATCCCCACCAATCTACAGCATATGAATAGCGTTCATTTTTAACAACTTCTGGTGCTGAAACATAAAAAAAAAAGAAATAAGAAATAATTGTAGAAAGAACTAAAAAAAACTAGAAAATTTATATCAAATGACAAATGTTCTTTTTATAACTGCAGTTACCATAAAACTAGAAGCAATACTATCATGCATTAACGTGCACCACTACACAAATATTCTTAATTCGTGCTAGTGGAAGAAGCAAGTACCCTTTCATTATAGTAGCTTACTTTACTTCAAAATTGACTCACCCATATATCCCACTGTGCCGACACGTCCTTTTATAGGTTCGTTATCTCTTAACTCAACCGCAAGTCCTAGATCAGATATCCGAACGTGCCCTAAAATGTACCGGAAAGGACATTTTACCAGAATTACTGTTACAACTTTCTAATACCTAACTGAATGAAATTTGGCTAACTATGATAGATTTCTAGTCTAGATTTCCTACGAAATTATGAAAAGATTGGATACCGTAATCATCAAGCAGAATGTTTTCTGGTTTTAGATCCCTGTAAATGATGTGTTCCCGATGCAAGTGCTGTAAGCCAAGGGTAATTTCAGCAGCATAAAACTGCGCGCGTTTTTCTTCGAATCCACCAGGTATTAAATTGTATAAATGAAATTTCAAATCACCTGAAAAGAAATGAACCAACCGATTCCCAAATCTTACATTTCTCTCTACTTTTATATTTACTTGGAAGTTGAGTGACAAACACGCCTTATAAAGACAAACATACAAACCTCCGTTCATTAGCGTCAAAACTAAACACAGGGCATCCTTCGTTTCATATGCATACGCAAGACTGACCTATAAAAGAAAAAGCTAAGTTATATCCTACAGTGAACTATGACAATTTATTGTCATATTAAGCTATCATCCCTTTTCTCCAAAGAACTGCGCCTTCCAACTCTTAATACACCTTCATATATTTCCCTCAGGCTCACGATGTCGGTCGTAAATTCATCCTAGGCAACTGTTAATAAGGTTATTAGCAAAAATTCACAAATATATCTTTCATGTCAGCTTCACGCAGCTCATTGTTTTTCTTTCAAACTATTTGTCATTGTCTAGCATATACCTTTACGGTAACAGAAATAAAATAAATAAAAACGTATGCATACGAATATGAAAAACTGAACAAGAGCAGTTATTTGCATTCTTGAAGAAACTGATCAAAGTTCACTTTTACAAGAAAGAACGCATCGCTGAAAACGACGAACCACAAACGGAGAATTGATTTTCTGCAGGATTTGCTTTTCATTTAGACTGAGAGTCTCCGCATGTCTCTTTTTCACCCTCTTCTTTTCCAAGTTTGAAATTTGAAGAAACTGAGCAAAGTTCACTTTTTCAAGAAAGTACGCATCGCTGAAAACGACGAACCACAAACGGAGAATTGATTTTCTGCAGGATTTGCTTTTCATTTAGACTGAGAGTTTCCGCATGCCTCTTTTTCACCCTCTTCTTTTCCAGTTTTTTCAAAGCATACATTTTCCCAGAAGCTCTGACCTGAAAAGAATCCAATGATTGCTCTTTTGTCTAGTTTTTATTGATTCATCCAATGATTGCTCTTTTGTCTAGTTTTTATTGATTCAAAAACACTCGTCCCTTCAAAATGCTAATTCTTTTTTAACCATATCATGAAATTTGCTAGACTCATTTGCCATTGCAGAATCCCCAGTATTTTACCACAACAGCTGTACCCACAGGTATCATTCACATGAAATATCAAAATTCGTCACAGATTAGCAAAAGGCATAATACAAAACCCTCCCAAAAAAAAAAAAAAAAATTGTGGAAATCGGATTTATAACTAACTTCCACGTCAACAAGCAGCTGCAGAGAATAGCAGTGGGTATAAAAATTGAAAAAAAAAAAAAAAGAGGTCATAGAACCTTTTTTCCGTCTTTAATACTGCATAAATGATTTTTAAAATATTTTATTATTTTTATTTTTAAATGAACATTTACGTTCTGAAGACCGTTTGGTGTTTGCGAGGTTATGCCCTAAATTTTGTCTAAATGCAATTGTTTTCTAACAAAGCAGTTGCAAACGAAATTTCTCAACCCATCAAAATTAATCAAAAACTAAATCGAATTGCTGACATACTTTTTATCATAGGACTTGTTCTAATACAAAGTCTTATGATAAAAAGCTAGGTAATTGGATGTCAGAAATACTAGCAATATTGTAGCATCATCGGAGGAATAGCATACCTTCTTTTCCTGTTAAGCACAAAAAAAAAGTTGATATACTGTGTAAAAAAAAAATCGCAAATCACTGGAAAGCTTTGTTTTAATAAAAAGAATAAAGTATGAAAAAAATGTTGAATATACGGAAAGGTATACTTGGCAAGCGCAGACTTCTCCGAAACCTCCTTTTCCAAGTACTCGATAGAGACGAAATGTATGCTTATCCACAGGCCTTTTCTCTAACCATTTCCATTGCAAATAACGGTGAAAATACCGCGTTTCCAAGAATTCTCGGAAAGGCCGATCAGCGAGGAATGATCTGACAGATCTGAATATACTGCTGCATTTTAGTCTAACAGTAACAAAAGGCATAATGCAATGAAACTGATTCTATCGAGAATGGGGAAACTAGCTCCGAGAGGTCGCGAAAAGTAGAAGCTAGTAAGGAAAAGATTAACCGAAAGACCTCGTTTGAAGAACCTTAGAATCATAGATATGTTTATTAAAATATCATAATTTCTACAAAAAAAAATCCACGTCGACAGTTAAAAGAAAAAAAAAAAAAAACAAACTTATATGCCTCGAAAAATATGCCACTAGCCGGTTCGGATTCTTGTGCTGTGCTATTGGCTGTGGACGAAAATTTATGTATAAAACCTTCCGATAGGAAGTTGCACCATAAAGAATCGCTCGATGACTGCAGGAAAGAAAAAACAAAAAAAAAAAAAAAAAAAAAAAAACATTGTAGACGACTTAAAATAAAACTACGATGGGCGAAAGAAAATAACACTATGCAATTAAAAAATTTGGGAAAACAAACATAAATTTAGTAAAAAATTTTGTTTAGAATAATTAATACGACTTCGCCTACCCTACTTTCTTCTATTTTTAAGTAGTCATGACGCAATTCAAACGAACTGACAGAAATAAAGAAAGACATGTGAAAGTAAAAAATTAACAACTAATGGATCAGAAAAGGTTAAAAGGAAATATGAAAAATCTCATTACAAACAATTAGGAAGAGAAGTAATAAAACATGCACATACACATGGAGCATCACTCTCCGATGATAGAAGTGAAGCAATTGATTTCGCTAATGTTCGACGACTTTCCCCATCATCGTCGGATGTTTCGTATTCTTCAACTTTACATAGAAATGTCCAAGCTTTTCCGTATCGTACATTCGTACTGCAGAACTGTTCAAAAAGCAATTTACCAATGGGCTGCTTTTCGACCACATAGCCATAGCTGTAAACACAGTACTGAAAACAGACATAATAAAACAACTGACCTCGTTCTTTAAATATTCAACTCAGTGTAAGAACTATATATATATAGCAATATTGATTCCCAATTACAATATGCTACAGCTGAGTTTCAACAAAACTGAAATCTTCTATTCAAATAAAAAAAGAACAAGTCTACATTACTGTGAACTGTTGCAAATATGTCATCTACACGGCAAACAATACGCTTTAGGGTTGAATTTTGAAATCTCACAAATCGGACTCTAAACTAGAATATATGTCAAGGCATTAAATACTATTATTCAACTGAAATGAAAACCCTTCCTCGATGATTTATAAAAGTTAAAATAATTTTAATGAAAATATTGGTGTATGAAATCTTAAAAATTCACTATGGGAAGCAATAAATATTACGGTTCACACGTCACGATCATTAAGTATCAGGCATTCTAGAAATGAAGAAATTTAATATCATGTGGTTTTCTGGAACAAGGCCCTATAGTTAACCATTGACTCAAAGAGGAAACATCCGACAAATTAAAAATTCAATATCAGATTTATTTTGTCTGGAATGCAATGATCAAAACACAAGTGCATATCACTTTTCTGTTATAGCTGTACGTGGAGAAAAGTTACAGTGTGTCATTAATTACAAATAAGCCATTAATTACACTAACTAACAGGAGTTAATTATATAGATACATTGTGTTCAATAATACCAAATAAATGGTTTAATTTCTTGCTAGTACAATCTAGAAAAGCAACATATAAAAAAAGTCACACAGAGCTTTAATCCCATCTCTAGGCCATTATGAATGCAACATAATAAAGAACAGTTTGAAACCAATAGTAGTTAGATTTTCAAGGCGAATGGAAAAAGATGGCAATACCACCAACGTCGGCAAAACATTACTTATTAAAACTTGCAGATATCACAAGATGAATAGAAAAACCTGTTGTGGATGTTAGCCCTCTACAATCACTGGTTGCTACTAAAGTGACTGGAAAAGTGACAATGTTTGTTTATTTATTGCACTTTTCAAGAACAGCAACAAAGCTACTCAAACACTTATATACATATCCTACTAGTTCTATTTGTACGAAAATAAATTCCACACCAAAGGGTTGGTACACAGACACTGGACAAGTGGCACAGTTACCTGACATCAATCTCCGATCTGAGGTATAAACATTCCGTGTAGTGCGGAAATTGCAAATAATTCTTCCATTTCTTACTCTTTCCTTTCTTTTGACCACCACCTGGAAAAGATGGAACATTTGAACACCTGCAGCCACGTAAGTTTTTTTTTTTTTTTTCTTTTTTGCAGTAGAATTGCTAGAGAAGAACTGAGCCCATACAAGTGAAAACGCCCCAGATCACATTTTTACCCAATTAAGAATAAATTTAATTTCTTTACAACGGCTACAGGCCTTGATGGACCTTTCAGTAAAATGAAGAAACGAAATTTTAAATGGATAAAAAACGTAGAACTGCTGCCATTTACAAACACAGATTGCTCTCTTTCATGTTCATGTGAGCTATATCATTAATGCTCCTCATTAAGTAGCAAAATAAAGGAAAAAAAAAAACATACAAACAGATTTGCGCAGTCTTGTCCTTTCCAGACACCAGAAAAGACCTTAGACAAAAGCCGCACGGCCCCTTCAGTCTATTCCCGACTCTATCGCTCCTTGAGTCACGACCTACTTGACCTGTTCCTAGTATCTTACCAGATCAAAAAGGAATGACCTCGATTTTCGGAATATTCATCTCCCGTTTCTATTTTTAAGGGCCTCGGTGCAAATAGTTTGCAAAAATGAATAAAATCTATAAGCAAATTTTACAAAAACCCGAACTTCAGACACATCTTTTATCTTCTTCTAATTAATGAGGAAAACATTCAAGTGGAAAATTCACTGCTGTATCTTCTTAAATTACAAATACTGAAATATGCATAACTAAAAGGAATCAATCTTTAGACAAATTTTGAGAGAAAATCTTAAAACGTGTTCAATTTATCTGTACTGGGAAACAACCCATGTTCCAGCTTCATAGACTCTGTTAAGAGAAAGTTGGCGATAGCCTTTTAGAATATACATAGTAAGGACCCTCGAACTCACATCCTCAATCCAACTTGGATAAAACAGACATTTCCCTCAAATTTCCGCCCTAATTGCCCATTTTACTTTTTAGTATGATTATTCCACTTGCGGAAAGGACAAAAAAAAAAAAAAAAAANNNNAAAAAAAAAAAAAAAAAAAAAAAAAAAAAAAAAAAAAAAACAGCAACTGATGAATATGCTCAAAATATCTCATAAATCGAGAAAACAAAGCTAATTATGTCCTAGAGAGTACCGAGACATCGTTCGATGGACTCACAAGTTTTTCAAAACATTTCGAAAATCTTAAAGTCGGAAAAAACCCACGAGGGAATAAAAACCATTAATACTTAATAGCTAAGATCTTTTACACCTATTATAAGCAACTTAACTATTTGTCTCACAAAATTTCAGATAGGTCTGCCTCAAGCCCAGCACTCATCAGATGTAGAAGTTTCTGATCTTTTACTTTCTTCAAAGTGATAGGGAAAACAATTGAATATAGAGCATTTACAAAATATCTCAGAGAAAGATCAGGAAAAGTAAGAAGAGAAACACATAATGCTCTTTCTGCAAAAAGCAAACTAGAAATTTTACATCTAACAAGTGTAGGCAGTTAGTTAACTGCTTGTAGAAACCCATCTTTGGATTCGGTGCATAGTTTAAGGAATAGAGAGGAGTTCATTTCTGCACATGTGTTCAACTTCGTGAACCGGTGACGAAAGTGAGAAAAAGGATGCTTTCTGTTCGTATCCCTCCGGTATCCCTATCCGGCTATAAGTTTTCCGAGTATTTTCAGAGTGAGGACTATCCAGATATATCACAACTGAACTTGTAAATTTCCAGGGTCCAAAGCCAAGACCGAGAATTTTCAAACCACTTAGTGAAAGAAACGTACACACCTTTGCACAAATTTATGTTGAATTGATGCTAGGCTCAAACACACCTTTATTAATCAAAATAGTAAACATGACAATGAACACATTTTTGCCAAGTGAAATGAGTCTATTTATCCCATTGGCTTTTCTTCCACAACGTTGTTAGCAAGACTAACAGACAAAATGGTTTTGATAACATGCTCTACTGACAAAATCCTGTACTTTAATTCGTTCAGTTTATACGTTTGTGATGCAATGTATCGTTAATAATGGCCACAGACAAGAATCAGGCTTTTCCTGCTGACCAATCATCCTATCGAATTGTTGAGCAGAATTCCCAAGTGTAATGAACTTGCTAGAATTCAGAAGCTGCATCGCAGAAGGCTATCATCGAGCACGTCTTTTTAGCAAGATTTCGCTTCTAAGAATGCTTTAAGGCTCCTTATCGGTCCAGCCCTTGAGCCAATCATCACAGATTGCCATATACTTCCATATACTTCTGTCAGACGTCCTAGTCTGATTGAGAAATGGTTCATTACTATCGCAGAGAGTGAGAAAACCATTTCAGAACGCTTTTTCAAAATTTTCTCGTTCAGCACATAAGAGATCTCACGTTTCCAATTCGTGAAACACATTACCGATGTTGCTTCTGCAGGAACTTTCTGCTGTAAGAGAACTAGTTTCTTAATGAACGGTCTGTCTAATTTCCGATAGCCGGAAACTACATTCCCCGTCCTCAGAGTTTACTTTCGTTCCCCTCATAAAACCTCCTGAACAACCATTACTCCGGGACAAAATGTTACTGAATGTGACCCTTTCTGAATTTAAATAATTGCTTTTTGTCCAGCGTTATTTTTACAGTCCAAAATAGACACAAAATAAACAGCGCAACAATAATTTGAAAAAAAAAAAAAACACAGAAAAACGCAATGAAATAAACATTAACATAACCACATTTGCTTAAGAATGTGTACCAATATCAAACAGCAAATCTCAAAAACTTAAACACTGCAAAAACTTTAACTACCGTGCTACCCTATATATATATATATTTAAAAATAAAAATAAAACTTTACATCTCCCGAAGATCTGAAGTTCCAATATTTGTATCATCGAATAGCTTTAGTTTATTATAATCTCTGTCAGAACAGAACAAATAATGGTCAATTAGAAGATTCTTCCCAGTAACAGCTGAAGCAGTTCCATGAACGTTTAATTATAGAAAATTTTTTTTTTTACCAAAGCCAAGCATATTTTTCAATAAGTTGATACTAGTTCACAGTTGGGTACATTCAGCGGTATACAAAGTGGTCTTAGTGAACTAATACAATGAAGATCAGAGATGACTTGAACTAATTCGGCATACTAAAGAAAACGGAAACGGATGGTTGGCATTTCTCAGAAGGATGAATTGGGATAGAAATGCAAAACCAGTTTTCTCAATTCATTACAAAGCATCGTTTTTTTTTTTTTTTTCCTCTAAAAACAAGCCTTTGTTTTTCCACCTATCAACTTAGAACTGCTGAAAGAGGGGAAGAAACTGATCTGGTCAAGTCTGTTCTGAGGAAGGGTACGAGATATTTGCTTAGTGAACCCCAATCACACTGAAGGAAAGGCTGAAGGGGTAGCACTTAATGTCTGATGACTTTTTCCGGACGATTTTCATTTCCACTCTCTCAGTACAGAAAACGCTACTCGATGGAATCCTTGCCATCTAAGTGACTTACTTTCCAACAGTGAGACACTGTCCTCAGAGAAGTAGAAATTCCTGGCTGGTGAGGGACGTGAAGGTGATAGTACGAACGGATAATGCCTAGGAATGAGGCAAGTGACGGGAAAAGCAGGAAATGTGGGAGTGGGATGAAACAGTCACCGAACTGAGCCCGCTGAGGCCAACGTCAACGTCAGCGTCCACGTGAGTTGGAGGGGATGAAAAGAAGATAGCTTACTTTCTCGAGCCTTAATATAGACGGTGTTAGCGACGATATTTTCGATCTCCATGAAGCTACGCGCACTGCAAGTCCACGACGACTCGCACCATCCTCAATCTCACCCTGCTGCCCTCCTTGCAATCCAACAGCCCCTCACCGCAGTACTCTGCACTCTCTTCTCTTCCGTCACACTTCCCTCCCTCCCTCTCTCTCGCCCCTTCACATCGTGTCTTTCCGATTCTCTTTCTTTCAGTGCTTGCCGCTCCCTCGGTGACTTGGCTTGCTTCGGTTGCAGCTGCAGCAGTAGCATTGCAGCTGCACTGCGTCACGTTACTGCAACTCTTCGTATTTTTTAACGCGTTTTTGTTGCGGGAGGAGTGGTCCTCTCATGTGGCATCTGTCACGCAGAAATGTGTTATCGATTTCACTCTTTGTCTGCTTCTACTAATGCCGATGCCACTGCTGCTGCTGCTGCTAATGTATGGCACGCGTTGTTGACAGTGCAACGCACGCTGGTCAATGCGTGCTACGATTGCATGCAACGTGTGTGCATCTGAAGGCAACGAAAAGAACAGATTGTACGTGGAATTGATGGAAGGGAACGTTAGCACGTTTTCCGAGTTTTCGGTATGGTTATTGCTGTAGTTCTATTAGTTCTCTAGCTGCGGTCCGATCCACAAAAGCACAGAAGTGTTGCAATTTGCAGTTCCTCTTTCGTCTACACTTTAGCATGGAGAACGAGTAGATAGTCAAAGAACGATGGTACATTAAATCCTCGGGAATATTCCAATATCCTCACAAAACACTGCTGCACGTTGACGTCTGATTTCAAGTCGCTTGGGAAAATCCAACTCTATTGAACGCAAAAGTTTAACTGCTGTCGTTATAGGAAGCCTCTTTTTCAGAAGCAATCTGTATGGTCACAGTTGGCGTGCTTTCACGATAACCTCTTCATTCAAAATCTGCTTTTCACGTAGATACGTGTTAACTGGCTATTTGTCATAGTCCAATTTTCGGCTTATGTGTTAAACTGTGGTGAATGTGACCCAACGAGTGCATTGAGGACACTACAAACAGCTTCAGCATTCTCTTGCTCGAATATATCAGCATCAGTGGACTTCTCCCGTCAGAAGTAGCCGATTTACACCATTTAAATTCAAAACAAAAGTGATCAGTGATAAACTGGTGGTAGAATACTGCTTAAGGAGAAGATTCTATACGTGAGGTTCGCTTCACTGTCTCTCGTATGAAGTTAACTCGCATTGGTAGGTGTAGGAAATCGATTTGGAATTCAAAACGACCTGCCTCGGCATTGTGTGATGAAGAATCGTCAGCAAAAAATAGTTACATAATTAGTAGATTGTTCATTTTGACTGAAAGAAAACCCTGGAGCGTGAGCATGAATCCTGAAACCAACCAGTTTTGCCTAACGTGCGACATCTATTCTAAATATTTTATTATTTATGGTAAATGTTACGGAGCATTCTGCCCACGTGTTGCGGATACCTCAGTGCCTCTCCCTGTTCCGATTAGATGCACCTGCTGGTACGTTAAACGTCTTCCTTCGCATCCATCCTTCTCGCTCTTTCTCCCTTGAGGAAAGTGCTTCGCACCTTCTCCGTGTATCCGTGTTCTTCATTGGAATGCGCTCGGGTCCACTTCTCACTTCCAGATCTTTTAAAATGGTGAATATTCTGTACTAGCACTTCTCGACTTTAAGATTCCTAGAATTTATGGATACCCTTTCCTCTTTCCCTTCATTTCCTTTTCTCTTTCTTTCTTTGCTCTGCTTCTTCCTCTACGTTTGTTTCTGCTTGCGCCAGCAGCAGGGTATAATTCACGATTTTCATCTCAATAATGAAACTGCAGCCTGTTTAGTTGAATCATGAAGTTCATTTTTTTACCTCTACTGAACGAGTTGGGTTTCACTGTCCGATTTCATTCATGAAGAGACATGGATAAAGGTATTACGGATAGATGGATGCAAACTTATTCGATCAATTGGAACTTTGATGACTCTAGCAAATCATATTTCGACTTTCCTGAATTCAACCCTTCATTTTTTCCAATGCGTGAAAACTTTTTTTTGTCTTATGCTCTTCCTATTTCGGTTTAGTTTTCTTTCATCTCGATGCGCATCATTATTCACTGGATATTTTATGTATCACGGTTCTCAGATATCTGTTTTCCCTGAAGTTCTGCTCATTTCGTGAAACACGTAGTTGTTTTTGCAAGGTAACAAATAGACATTTTTAAATTTTTATGATTGATACGGCATGTCAACTTGTGAACGGTTAACTTTATGATAACTGGTTCATATGGGACAAATGTAGAAGTGAGAAGGAGATCATAGACATTATGATGATTACCCTGTATTATCGCTCGATTTCCTCAAAGTTTGTATAACAATTGCTCTCCTTAATTTTCCTACGCAGATTCACTACCCATTCATTATTTAGTAATGCGACTTAAATATATCGAGTAATAAAGATACAAAATGTTCCCTGTTTTGATTTTTAGATATGGCTTGAATGATTCTGAACTCGTGAACATAGTTGCTCAATAATTTCCTAAGCCTATCAAAACATAGCAGATTATATGGCTTTCGTGGATTACGCGCAGGTGCATATCAATAACACAGGTTTGCGAAAACTTGTTTATACTTCCCTCGGTTTTTCGGCCTTTTCTGTCAAACAGCCTAAATCTAACAGATTTGATTAGCAAAGCTCATCCCCATAATTGCATGAAAACATGGTTTTCATTGACTTTGTTTCTGAGTTAAAGTTATTTTCTTTGTGAACTTGGAAAAGGGTGTTATTTGCGTCTCATAATGAATAATATTTAATTTACATGACGTCTGAGGTAAATAGTTTGAAAAAAAAATTCATTGAATTAACAGAAACGACGGATAAATCAGAATTATTTGTAAAGTTGGCAATAATATTGATTTCTAATTGTATCGAACATTCCGGTCGTTTTAAATATTAGAAAGAAAGGATTAATTTACCTTGGTATTTATGTGCGGTATAATTACTCTGTAGTGTAGAGATGCAGTAATCTTGAGATGGCGAGTGCTCATAGTGACCGTGGAGGATAATTTCGAGGTAACTCATGGTATAAGGTAAGGCTGTTGTAGTTATACCCTTTATAATTACCGTATCATTTGACGCTAACAAAAAGAAGCTCTTCGAATTTAACCACCCATGGATGTTTCTGAATTTGATGCGAAACCATGAAGTGGCTGTACAAATCAGTGTTCAAGATTTTATTTCAATGTATTTAGGCTAATATTTACTTCGACAACTATTGTGCCTTCTATTCAAAAAAAATTCGTGTGTTTGTACAGTAAGCGAACTCTGAGACGTCATCTCCCGCAGGTGCACTGAAAGTATATATATACTAGTGTGAACTAAAGGCGGTATTCTCATTAGGCCAGATTCTGTATTGAGACAAGAACTAGAAGATTTTAAATGAATTTGCGTGGAAATGAAAATGTGGTGACAAAATCCATTTTTTTTTATGGCGCACAAATTACAGGGCCTTTAATACGATTCTTCAGTGATTTTTTCCAAAAATAATCTCTTTAAATGACTATATTTACTCGCAACCTGTCCTTCTGATTTTTTGAACTTTCCAAATCTTTAATCACTATTTTGCGTATTCTCAGATTTATAGACTTATAAATATAGCTACTATGAACATAATATTCGAGCCAACATATAGAAGTTGCTTTGAAATCTTTGTGATGCGTTTTTTCTTTGCGAAGTTTCTCAAGATCGTTTTCTTAAAGTGATGGCTCTTAATCAGTTCGTTCCTTAGAGTTTAACATCTTATTTTATTTTTTGAAGCTGTGGGCAGTGTTTTGGAAAGTGGAACTAAACTATCAGGTCGACTGACACAAGATTCCTTCAGGTCCTAAAAACGAGACAGTTAAGCTGCCTCAGGTGAATGATAATTCTAGTGATAACGAATTCGACGCTGAAGCGGTGAGACCTCGGAATGAAGCGATATTATCTTTTGCAGATTGGTTCGTGCTATTCCACAGTTTTGAGAGCTTTTAAATTTAAGTCTCAACTTGTTAGTCACAAAAATAACAAAATAAATCACTCGGAATACTTGTTTTTTTCTAATACAACTCGGAAAACTGTGGTGTGATGGATCTGTTCGTTAGTTGTACAGTTACATCGGAAAGAAAATTTCTCTTACTGTTGAACTTGCAGTTATCGAAGAAGCATTCTTCATTTTATTAAGGGAAAAACATTGTATAGGTGCAGAGGGCAGTACCGTATTTTTTGACAGAATAGACTTGACAATGTTTCTTGGAAGTAATGCATTACAGCAAAAGATTGATTTGCTAACACTTTTTGAGTAGTTTAAAAGGAGCTGAAGTAAATTCTCGTTGGTTGAAGTTAATCGTTCTTGTGCAGCCATTATTGCAGTGAATAGAAATTATGAATATTAGAATATATAGTGCAATCATTGAAGGATGAGTATTTTTACTGTAAAAATTCATGAGGAGTTTGTTGTGTTACAGTGAATTGCCAGAAATCCCGAAGACAGCTACAAGTGGGCAATATTTTGAGTTTGAGCAGATCGCTAATGGAGTGGATGGATACTTCGATGGAAATTCAGATACCGATGATGAAAGTTTCGGTGACAATGAGGTTAGTGATATTTGATTTACCGAGAGAAGAATTTATAAAAAAAAGTTACGATAGTGTTTTTCAGGACGACTCATTCACCTTCAATATGTGCCGCATACGACGTTTCCGGCGTTCGTCAGAAAGTCCACCTGAAATTTGCCCTCGTAGGAGGTTAGAAAATGGGATAACCATGCAATGCACAGATGTGAGCCCCTGATGCGTTTGTTGCCGTTGTCACTCTCTGATTAGGTCATATTGCGACCAGCTAGCTTGTTCTTTTGAATTACTGTTTAAAAAAAGTCGTTTTTGTAATTTGCAGGCCGATGAAATTCGTAAAGAAGTGGAAGAGGAAGGACTAGATGCAGAAGATGTACTTTGTATTGTCCGTGAAGATTATACAAGGGCACCACCTCTTGCTCAGGAAGATGATTTTGATGATGTATAATAATGTATTTGATATATTTCCCACTTATAGTAGTTAGCTGCCCAATATTACCTGATGTTGTCATCTGCCATCCAGTAGCTTTGTTGTTATTAACATCTCCTTTTAGAGCTCATTTCTGTTTGCTTATCAAATGTGCAGAGCAAGATGGAATTTGTCTTAGTTTATGTAGTACGGGAATCCAGATTGCCTTGCATTTTATGTTCGCTTTATTTCATAACTGTGCTTTGCTTTTGTTTCTTTTTTCTGCATATTGCATTTTTTGTAGTAGTTTGTGGCGGTACCTTTTTTACCACCGTTAGTGGTTTTGTAAACCGTACTGCTGTTATACAAAGACATGAATGTGGTCGTTAAAATTTCATGCACCTCGATATTAAGAAATGTCCACATCCAAATTTTGGCACTCTGTTCTGTTGTACATAATGCGTCGAATATTTGATTTGGTACTGATTAAGGTTCACTAATTTGCTTGGAAAAAAAAGGGTAATTTCATTCAGTCAATTTTCAAATGTTCTTTTTTTCGCATGCACATTTTCCCGTATAAAATCGAAAGAGGTGGTTCTCGGGTTCATTAGGGAGCATTTACGACTGGAAAATTTTGTAGTTGCATTGTACGGTAGAGTGCTGGTGTCATGTGATTCAAGCGAAATTAAACTGTTTCGAATACAACGTGTTAATGAGTACAACTAATTTTTCACAAGTTGTACCTCTTTAAATATAGATATTTCGGTACTTGTTAGACACTGCAAATTGGATTTTCATGATGGGGAACATGGGGACTATCGATGCATGGTTAACTGTTCGTTAATTCTGTACTTAGTCGGTTGGTGGGAATGGTGGGTGTGAGCAATTAATCTGTATATGAAATTTCCGAGTAAGCTCACGATGAACTCACTGGCCTACAGATAGACCGAAAAGATCAGACCAGACATATTGGATTAGAGAGGAAGATAGACCTGTTCATATTTCCAAATATCTCTTTGCACGGTCCCTAACCTTGATATATTCATTAGATGTATCCTTTGAATTTAAAAATATACGAACGAGATGTCTAAATACACTTTGAGATTTCCTGAAGTTCCGGATGAAGTTCGAATCCTCTACAGTTCTTTTAGAATGGTGGAATGAAAGGAGTCTGAATTTCAAATGCAGCACTGAGTAATATCTCTAAGACGATAATTGATATCTGTAATCAGACCCTATTGGATCTTATTAATAATATCTTGGGATAAAAAAACATGGAAGAATTGCCGCAAATCTAAAGAAAAAAATACTACCAAGAATTAAAGAAAAAAAAAAACAACAAAATCAGAGACAAAAGGGAAAAAACCTGCGAAGAACAAAGTGTATGAAAACAAAATAAAATTAAGTAACAAAGTTGAAAGAGAAAGGTCAAGAGGTATTTACAGGTTTCGTGTTATTCAGGTCATCTTGACCATTATCACTGACGAATTGCTCTTCTACGTTATTATCACTTGGATCGCTTTCAAAAGGATTTCTATATAAATGAAGTGATGAACCGCAGGCTCTCGCTGCTTCCGCAACTGTTTGTTTACTCATTGGAACGACATGACTGTCGAACGTATTATCTGGACTTGTACCTGGAATAGTAGTTTTGGTAACATCAACTCCAACTTTTGTCTCCCATCTTCTTTCCTCCTGAGTGAAATAAATATCGAAATACGTGTTTCAAGCAATTCAACTGTAATGTACAAGTATGAATGAAGCTTTTTAACGTACTGAAATGGGGCCGCGAATCCTTAAGTAAGGGTGAACGAGAACCGCGACTGGACGGATCAGCCCGAAGATTTTCTGGAGATGGATTCCGACTTGTAGATTTTGGCTGCAGAAATGTATGAATCCCTGAAATTAAATCGGAACTCAACAAATTTGGCAAGATGATTTAACCGGAAAAAACGAACCAAGTGGAACATGGGATTGTGCCCTGTCCGAAGCCATGAGAAGCATTTGTCGCTGCATCGAAAGCTCACGCAAATGACGTTGACTGTCACGTACGCTAGCGTATTCTTCCAGTTGTCGCCTTAAAGATTATTCAGCGACTAATCATCACATGGAAGCACTATTTCGGAAGTGAAAAGTAAGCATGAAACATACTTTGGCGTCTTGTAATCTCTCCAGTGCTGACCTTCGCGACGGCCAAAAAAAATAAGACTTAGAAGAATCAGCAAAAGGATGCAGCAGACACCCAACATCGGGAACATCTAAATGACCATTTTTTTTTGACAATAATATTCTTTTCCGGTTCCGTGAATTGAGCAGATTCTAATAATTTTTAGAATAAACAGACTTACCAGAAATGATTCCCAAAAGTAGTATCGAGTGTGCAAGACGGGAGTTTCCATGGTCAACATTGACGAAGTAGGTAACTGATATTGGTTGTAAGGAGTACGGACTGTTTCCACATCTGGTCTGATTACTTTTATCGGCTTTTGATGGAGTTCCTCCTTGCTACTTTGAATATTTGGTGCTGTTACATTTTTCTGTAATAGCTGCTAATTACATCACATTCATTTTATTTGTAGCGTCAGTCGAATTATTGAAATCTGGAAAACAGGTAAGTTTATAATATTTCTCGGCTACTTATCCAAAGTGGTATTAATACAAATAAGAGAAGGTTACAAATTTCTTCCGAAAGGGATTCCACCATGCTAATTCTTAAATCGTTCTGTCCGATTTAACACCAAGTCGAACAAACTATTACCACATGGAAATTACACCAATCAATTTGGAAAATTGGAGTGAAAAATTTGTTCAGTGGTACAAGCTGATTTCTGCTGCAATACTGCGGATTTCTTTGCAATCCACGCTCTAAATTCAGCACATTTACATGAAAGCGACTCTGCGTCCCGATTCGAACTATGCTTCTGAAAAATTTATTGTAATAAATTGGATAGTTAAAACTGACGAGAACAGATAATTTGATAAATGTCTTATGTACCACCATACACTCAGTGGCTTATTTAAATGTGATGAAGATTCATCACTTACAAGCAGAACGGTGGTTCCCTAATATGGCGTAGAATTAATGCCACTTTTATATGCAGAGCTTACCCAACTTTATGATGCAGATCGAATTGGGTATTTTGAGGTGAATTTCCAGCCGGTAAAATCTGGAATATGTATGGATTCAGTCCCTTTCCTCTGAATGATTCTCTCATTGACTTTTCCAGTCGATCAATAATTCGGGTGCGATCAGTTAAAAGATCTTCTGGATCGTAATTTTTTATGTAAATTTCAACAAATTGCTGCGTTGCGTTACTGTACTTTTCTAGAAAAAAAAAAAAAAAGAGATTAAATGTTTAGCTAAAATGGGAATAACCGGATGAGAGTGGATTCCAATAAGGTGCCAATAAAGAAACTAGATTTACATGAAATTCTTACCATCATCATTCGAAAATATTGTTAGATACTGTTCCGCTCTATCGTAATTATCCAGTCGTCGAGCAATAACATGTATAACAACTTGATTAAGGGGTGAGACCACTGTACCATACAAGTATCCAAGGGCTTTATGCCTAGAAGGCATCAAATGCAACCACAACGGTAAAGCAGGTCGACCGTGCAAGGAAGCGGACCATTTAACGTCCACTGTAAAAACAAAGCCTTCAGCGACTTATTTTATATCTATTTTTTGTTATATTACTCTAGAAAGCTGCTAGCATTCATTTTCGAGAAGAAATATGCTATGAAGACAAGATTAATGACGAGAATGGAAAACTTACTGCAGCAGCTCGTAAATGAGAGACGCCTGAAGTACGCAAGCAGTCACTGTCCACAACGAGGTCAGGCTGATGTTTTAACTTCGTTTGCTATTCATTTTCTCATTACTAGATTTACAAACGAGCAGTTATTTACTCACAGACACACATCAAGTAGAAACTGGAAATTCACATCCAATCCACCACGTAGTGATGAAATCCCTTCACTGCCGCTGCTGCTCAGTTTAATTCAATTCATTGAACTGTCTCGCTAAAATAATGCAAAATAAATTCACCTGTTACAGGGAAAAAGTTGCCGGAATGAAGCGTGTGAATGAAAAATTCGCCTTTGGTTGCTCGTAATTCGAGTGGATTTACGGTTCCGCGATGCTGGGCGTAACAGACGTTGAATGATGCAAGTAAGACGATGAGCATCAACCAACCATCCATATTAGCCAATTTGATGAGGACCGTATCGTGCAGACTTTAAATTAAATTTATGAGTTGATAGTGATAATAAAGAGACAAAAGTGACAATCACTAACAGATGTCCTTGCAACTGCTAACCATCAATTAGAATTTCAGTTTAAAAAAAAAAAAAAAAAAAAAAGAAAGAAACATAAACTTACCGAATTTAAATGATTAATTTTACTCTCTAGTTCCGTTCCTTCGCAAAATAACCTTCTATTTCATAAGATTCGGAAGCAGAAGATCGGCTTCAGACTTTCATTCATTTATTAGCAATCAGCCCGGAAAGAATCCTATGTTTTCTGAACAATTTTTCATTTTGTTGCAAATAATTAGGGATAGATTCTATATTCGAACTATAACTCACTTTAGATTCCATGTGGAAGCAGGAAAAGGGAGTAATAGAGAGTTGGTGAACATTACAACATTCGAAGGTTATATTGCACCAAAAGCTCTAGCAGAGTAACAACCTGAAGCAGCAGCTGCTCAAATGATTTCATTACACAGCCTGTTAGTAAACTTTGCTTGAGATACAAACAGGCTGTCATCTCCGACGCTGAACGAAACTGAGCGCAATATACTTAAACAATATCCACAGTTTTAGGTTAAATTATCAAATAATTTTAAACATCGATCCGCTTTTAGTTGAAAGGACCACCATTCGCTGCATAATAATAAAATGATAATCTACTTTTTCCTTTCTTACTCGTTTCAATGCCCCCAACGAATATGAAGGTGAATGTAGCAATTCTGCTTCCACAATACTTTGGAGAGTAAAAATACGTATAATTGTCTGCAAATACAATACTAGATCCAGGGATTCCTAGTCTACTTGAACAGATATTGGCCACATGTTAAGGGCTCAAGTTGAAGGTGCGACGGATTTTTCCGGAAAAACGTCTCACAACAACAAATCTGTGGTCTAATATTATCATATACAGGGTAGGTCTGCTTATGCGCAAAACTTGGTCAGTCCCTCCAAAACACTTTAAGTCAGAAAAGCAACTTTTGTGGAGCTGATGGAAAAGGCGTATAATTTTTTGTAGAAGATGGAAGTCTTTAACCAGGTCTATTCCTTTTAACGATGTACAGAAGCAAACATCCAATCCACTCAACGATGGAACTGATGAGAAGCAGTTTCCGGAATTTCGAAAACCTCTGAATCGATGAACTGCGAGAAACTGCAGATCGTAGTATATTTGCATAATATATCAAATCGTAGCGTCTATCCAATTACCAGCTATTCACATTGTTTTATTTTATGACAATCAATATGCAAATTCAGACATCATAAAACGAGACAATGACTGCAGACACATTACGATTCTTGACCTGACACGAGTGGTTGCTTCCGAAAAATGAGTGACGACGGCTCTGACTCGCGTGGCAATGCTCCAGAAGGTTCGTCATCTTTCTTTTGTTTTGATTCCGACTTTCAGGACAAGAGTCATTTACAAGCACCTACAGTGTCATAGATCTTTGACATTACTACGAACATTCACTACATACGAGGTATATTTCATTCTTTTATCACCACTTTTACTTTCTGAAGCTCCCTCTTGTTCAATGAATGTGTACCCGTAAGTAGTGATTACCGGATAATGCTGTGTGCAGAATCTGAAAAAGAGCCTTCCGATGTCAGTATGATGTCAGCTGTGCGCGAAAATGAATGAGGGATTCCTGAAGAAACTCCATAAATCTGTGAAGAGATAAATTTTGCAGATTTATCAAAACGAAACATGCTCCACGCCCAATAACTTCCCAGAGAGCATAGCAGTTTAGGCCATGGTACAGGCATGTATCGAACAGAGGAGATGAGTTGGTGAGGGAGAGGACGGTAGAAATGGCAAATTTGAAGCACCAGCAGTGGGGAGTTAATAAATCAAAACACCACCCGCACTATGACAAGTTAGAAAGTACCACAGAGATTTTTGGCAGAATAGATCCGGGTAGGAGCGAATGCTAATCCCAGTACCATAAAGGAACCCAGATAGCATCCATCCTGTGCAATCCGTCTCATTCCTGCTCGGCTACACGATCGCCCTTATTCAGTTTCCGCCGTAAGCTCACTAAGTTGCTGCACTCCACCTGGCTTACTGGGATCCCCAGCAGACTTTTGCCGCGTAGCATCTATTTACCGACCTGTGTCTCGAGCTCGGGCGTGCATGTTTCATTGCGGGACATCCCAGGCCGCATTTTCCCCGAGTACTGATTTCACGTGTCGTGGGTGGAAGGAGGTGGTGATTAATTGATGTGAGGTAGAATTAGGGAGAGGTGTGGAGTGGGCACTTGCTCGGGCGGGGTACGGTAACTGAGTTGCGAGCGTTTGTTGTTCGTCTGTGTTTCGTGTTCTTGTTTGAATTGAATATTCCTGGAGCAAATTAAAGGGGATGTGCAGGAAATCAGTTCAGGGGTAGTATGTGGTCTGTTTTTGAATTGTGGGACAGTTAGAAGAGTCAGGTACCAATTACCCAAGGATATTACAACCATCACTGCTTTCTTGGTCTCTTGGCCATCTCTGAGCGTTTACAGATGATCAGCAGTCCTGTGAAACAGAGCCAGAGTCGGTTGTTATTCGTACCTTCACTGTCCACCCGGTCTATGCCATCAGTCGAGTAGCATAACTTGGCTGGAGACGTCAAGTGCTGTGTGCAGGTTCCATTCTTCTCAAGTGCTGTTCAGCTTTGAACGGTACTTAACTGCTGTCTATTCTTTCATTCCCTAGAACACAACCATTTGCGTTGAATGAAGAGGTTTGCACGACTGGTGGACTCTGTGCAACTTTTCCAGCATTTATGCAACCCTTTCAAAATATCCTCGCAATTCTGAACGTGCGATCGTTTTGATTTCCTTCGAAAAGATCAGTTTTTCCATATGTAATACAGAATCTACGCTGGATTTTCCCAAATGACATTATAATATTATGTGTAAGATTAAACTAAAAGATCCACGAAAATACTGGCTACATCAGATTTGTTCCTGATTTTCTCAACACTCGTTTCTATCTGTAACATTCGTCGAAACATTAGTCGGTAACTGGAATTCCTTTTTCTATATCCTCAACTATCCATTCCAGTGGTTTTGTGGTTAATTCGTAGATCTTAAAAAGCAGTTGACTGAAATGTTCTGCCAGCTGTCCACACTCCATTTGGACTTCTGTTGTGCAACGGATGATTCAACTTCCCTGAACTCCGATTCCACTGGCGCAGTTGACGAGAACAATCAATTACCAAAATCATTGTTAATTCCACCATCATCAGTCATTTCTTCTTAAACCTGCCTGTACTTTTCCCATCAGATTTTTTCCATCACCTTTCGGAAATTTCAGGTTTTCTTTGTTCCATTTCTTCCGTTATCTTTGTCCTCACTTCCGACTCGTGATTGGCTTTGCCTGTTTACGGAGATTTCCGTAACGGCGGAGTATTTAAGGTTGCTGCTGTTTTACATTTTTATTGATTGTTTCAAGATGTTCATAGTTGGGTATCAACAACCCTGGCTCGAGGTATGTGCTACCCTCACGTTCAGTAGGCTGTTAACTCGAAATATTTTCCATTGTCGGCATAAATGTCTTTTATAAATTCTCGGCTTCACATTTACAGTTTTTGCCTAGATGGTTTGAAGTATCGCTACTATACAACGATTATCAGATGTGCTATTGCCCGATGTCCGATAGCATTTAGTGAACCTTAAGTACCTTCTCTATCAATTTCTGTTTGATGTTCCCTTCTAAACTAGCAATAATTGGAATTGACGATAACTTGTAGATTTCACTTTCATCTCTCAGTCAGCATTTAAATTCAGGCCTCACTAGATGATGTTACTGCCAAGTTCAAAATTCCCTCTCTTTCACGCAGCATGCCATTCTGGGAGGAGAAATTTGAGTAGACTGGCTTATTTTCTATGATTATCTCCTAAAGTTTAAATGATGAAAATGAATAAGAAGGAAATTGAGAGCTTTTTTTTTATATTGTTCATATTTTTCTAGTTCTTGTTTTTTTTTTTCAGAGAATCATAAAAAGTCAATGCCGACCGGAAAGGAACAAGACAAACATGATAATTACAAGAAACCTCCTAACAAGGTCATCTTTGCTGAGCAGAATTATTTTAAAATACCTTTAAAATGATTTGCAGTCCAATATTCCGGATGGCATGAATGATCTTTTTTTTTGGCTTTGCAGGGGTTTTCGACTGCTTCGTGGGAAGATCACTGGGCGAATAATGGAGAGGACGATGGTGATACCAGCGATCCAGAGTTGCTTGCCGAAAAGGAATATGCTCTGGAGCATGGTCTCGATATGAATTTGGTGGGCAATGCAGGCCTCGCTATGGCAACTGGTGGTGATGCTGAGCGTAAGTATTTAGTTTTGAATCATTATTAATATGTTCATTATTAATATTAGTATGTTCAAAGCAATGGAATTCCCTTTGATGTCCTGTTGCGAATGATGAAAAATACTTGATGATTGGGACGAATGGTGGGGATCAAAGAAATTGGTGCAGCGTTGGGAAGCATAAACCGGAAGTGATTTGATCTGCGTTTTGTCATTCAGAAATGTGATTGATTACTGCTATTCATTAGGTGATTTTAAATGTTGCTGGCAATCTTTTATTTGGAGAGATGATGCAAGTATGATTTGTTTATATTACTCGTAATTAACATGCAGAAGTGTTTCACATTTATTTCATCTCCAGCAAAATCTGCCGATAAGGGGAAGAAAGATGAGGTCATTTCTGCTAAAATTAAACAGGCAAAAGCTGATCGTAAGGCGCGTGGAAGAGGTGTTTCTGGAAGCATGTGCAAGAAGGATAAAGATATTGCATATGGTAGTTCGTCGCTGTTTTGAACTGTTGTGAAATTAGTAACATTCGAAATTGTTTTTCTGCCGTTTTTCTAGCGCTTTCATGCTCTCTCGCATATCACCAAAAAGAGTTTATCTCGCTAAACTTAGGTTAGAACTGTTTAGAAGTTTCAAATATGAAGTACTGGCTTCTTTGTTTCCATTTAGTAATATTCATTTTATTTCCAGGTGGTTTCCATACCCTCATGGATTTGGATGTGTATTATGGGCTGGATGATGAATACGGCACATATATGTCCGACACGGATGGGCTTTTTTATGGGTACGAAGATGGCTATGAGGCCGTTGCGCCAGAAGGTATTTGAGTATTTGATTTCTGAGGTCTTACTGTTCTGCTAATGCATGGATAGCTTTGTGGATATGTGCAAAGTACGGGAAATAAATTAGTCTTTGACCTTATCTATATTTCCAGAGAAGAATGAGGAAGCGGATCAATCGAAAATTGATCTCATTAGTGAGGACGTGAACAAAATATCTTTGAATGATGACGATGAGAAAGAGGAGGTAACATATATTTCATAGGTTTTAAGTGAGCGGACGTTAGCGCTGTCATTTTCTTTTGCTTCCGAGCGGGGACTGCAATTCTTTTTAAATTAAATACCGAATTTTTTGAAAAGTGGAGAAATTGGTGGCTAATTTGGAAATGGAATTGGAAGACTGTTAACGGTCTTATGAAAGGAGGACATTTACTCTCGGTACTGTAACTATCAAAGTCGACTTTTACAATTAAGTCATGAAGTTCATAGTTTTATAATTTCAGGATGATGATATTCCGGGACCAAGCCAGCCGCACTATGGAACTGGTAGTGATGGGAAACCGAAGCGCCTCTACCGCATGTGAATATACTGATATCGAAACCGCAGTTGCTATAACTAATCAATATTAATGATACGTCGTTGTTTTATTGTCTTTGTCGGGTCCTAACTGTGCTAATTGTACGTCCGTGCTTTAATAGAACCGTGTATTATGCAGTTTCATCACTGATTTCATTATTATTGAATTGAATTCATCCCGATTGGGCACATAGTCCACCTGACACACAGTCACTCTCCGTTTTTAGTTACTTCCGATTCCACAGACAGACGGCTTTACATCTATGTAACGACCTAGCTTTTGTGCGACTTTTTTTTTAAAAATATGGTCTAGTTCCTAATGTACTCTGGCGTTCTTTTTCCCCTTTTTTTTTTTTTTTTTTAGATTGTACGCATGAGTGTTCTGAGCGGTTTATATTCCATTGTTCTATTATGTATGGAAAATTTCGTGACCATATTATACAAACTTTGCGTTTTGTTCTTGGTCCGGTCGCTCATTGTGTGTCACAATTTAGGTGGATCTTTCGAACCTCAAGCTGTATGCCATGAATGAGTTACTCAAAGTCGGTCTTCTACAGTCCACAGAGGCGATTCGTGGTCTCTTTGCTGCAGTTCCTAGTTTATGAGTTGAGTACACAAAGTCCAAAAAAAAAAAAATAAAGTGGATGAAAAGGAAATGGATCACCACGTTCTGTTGCGTTTGTTGTGTGGAGGGGGTGGCAATAAGATTATAAACAGTGGTGAGACGGATGTTTTCGCAAGTAGACCGGGTTGCTTTTTCATGGGCTGGGTTGGATTTTTCGCGACATGCAACAGTTTGGTATCGTGGCCTAAAATGACTTGCGACGCGGTTGGGAGCTGTGTGAGGATGGGTGTGATGGAGTCAGTAGGAGGAGGGAGGGGAGCAGTGATCGGTCCGGTTAATTCGTTGGTCTTCAGCATTCTTAGCATGTTTCATGATCTAGCTTAAGGGTCTTAAGGGAGTGGGAGAGCAGGGTTTTCTTTAGATTTTCTTTAGTGCTTTGTTGTACTGAAATTATTCATTTTAGTTGTGATTTTCTTGCCTGTTAGCTACAATTTAAGTTTATTCATATTTTGCAGTAATCTAGCCCATTGTTTCTCTTCGGTGATAGAAAGAGAAAATGTGAACTTCCACTTCCAGTGTCGGCCTGATTTGGCACTTTCTAGGAATATTTTGTTTCTCTAACACGGTAGTTTTGTTGGAGACGAACTTTTCTTTAGGAGCATACGTGTTTTCATTTGATACGGAATTTTTTACGAGAAAGGTTTCATTCCTGCAGGCTTAATATTTTTTTGAATCAGAAAGTCTGGTATTACCAGGAAAGAAGCCGCATGTTAATCTTACTTTTTGTATATATGCCAGGATCTTGCTAGGAATTGCAGTCGCAAAAAACTGTCCTAAATACATGAAGTATAAATTTCAGGCAAGGAAATGTCTGCTGAATTCAGTAAACGTGGTGGTGGTGTCCATAAAAATTTTAATTCTCCTCGAGGTGGCTCTACGCCCCGTGGAGGAAGCCGAGGTAAATTTCCTGCTAGGGGGAGTAGGCGTGGTGGATTATCGACCAGAGGAGGTGGCGATCACCGTGATTCGTCGAGCCGCGGCCGTGGTTTTGGAAAAGGTAGTTTGTATTGTCTTTCTATGATTTAATCCCTTTAAAGTGGAAATTTAAAACCTCGGCCGTCGTATTTTCTTCTATAATTGTGCTTTGTTTAACATCACCCTGAATTGCTGGTATTAGCATTTAAAGTTAATTAATTCCTTAGGTGGTGGTCGTGGTGGAAAAGGTAGTTGGAGTGAATATGGACGAGGTAGCGTACGTAGTGGAAGTAATCAAGGACGAAGGGGATCTGCTGCAAATAGTAGAGATGGTATGGGTTTCAAAAAGCGAATGAGCTTCGACACGGACAGCAAATTCTGTAAAGATATTTTAAATATTTTTATTTTGCTTTCTACTATCTATTAGAACCAAATAATTACAGTAAGTTATTTTGCTAGTGAAGGTATTGGCTTATGAGTCTGTTTGTGAGGCATAAATTGAAATTTTTTCTTAATAAAATCCATGGTAAAGCGATGAATAAATTTAACAAGTAGGTGATCTTTTTTCGCTACACTTTTATAAGCCTTAATTCCAATGAAGAACAAAATTCAGCGGATGGAAAAAAGAGCAAAAATAAGTACAAAAAATCGGTATCGGAGCCGTCAACTCCAGCTACAGCGAAACTTAGGAAATATGAAATGGATGCCGAGCAGGAAGATGAAGTTCTTTTTGTTTATTCCAGTTTTCTTTCGTATTTTTGTAGTGCAAAAGTATACCATTTGGTTTATTAAATGTAATATATCCGTAGACCTTTGTAATCTTTGAAAGCGAGCATGATATATGATATTGGTTTTTTTCCTGCTCTTAAGTTTCATAAATTTTTTGAACAGTTTTTCCGTTCATTATCTGGTTTGTATTTTATTCATTTCAGGAAATGAGCGTCTCAGGCGTGGAGGATGATGAAATCAGTAAGTTTTATCGTATGAGTTGTTGGTTACAGACTTATAAATCGTGTTCACGAAGTTTGACTGTTCTTTTTATTCATGAAGTTCCATTTTAGTTACAGAGACATCCAAAAAAACTGTAGTGGTATCGAAGCAGAAAGAAAAGCTTAAAGCAGAGAACGGCACAAAACTGATGCATATTGTAAATGCGGAAGTACTACCGAAAAAGGTATTTTTCGGGAGCTTTTAGAAAGAAAATATTTTTCACGTCTTTCTGAAGCGTTCTGGGTTGCACGGGATCCATGAGTCATAATTTGATATTTCATATAGCTTATCGAACTTTTTTTGTTGATCATAGATGCATGTCTGGTGTTTTTGCAGAGTGTGCTTAAACGTGAAAAAAGTCAAGGACGAGAGGAAGGTAAGATATGTAATCATGTTAAACATTTCCATTGAAAAACATAGTGATTGATTTAAAATTTTCAAAAATATGTTTATGAAGAAACTGAAGCAGAAAAACTTGACAAAAATTAAAGAAAACTTTTAATTCGGGTGCTTGAGCTGCTTTGGTAAGCAGGATCACCGTTGTGGTAAATTGTTGGGAAAAAATTTCTTTCTGTAAGTGATATTTTTTTATTATTCTCGATGATCGGTCAATTACAATTCCTTGGAACTTCCGTCAATAAGATTGACTTAGATTTATTAAGAGAGAGACCAGTTCTCATGTATTCAAGGTTAGAAAGGACAATGACTGATGCTTGGAAATTTCAGGACTTGTGACAATGCAGAAGAAGGCGAGAATGACAAACATGGAAAGCGAAGGAGACGATGAAGTAAGAGTTATAGTTTTATGGAAAACTGTAATATATATGTACAGCTTGTAGTCTTTCAGAATTGTTTGCAAATGCTTATTTTCATGATTGCAGGAGGAAAATGAAGATGACGGAAACGAGGATGAGAGCAGTGAAGATGGTGAGGGTATTTTTAACCTCTATAATTGTTTTTTTCTTTTTTCTCTATTTGAATTAGTTCTGGAACAACTGATTTGTTTTATGGTATTTGTTGAGTAGTCTAATTTATGTACCATTAAAAGCAGTAATCCCATGACAAGTTTTTTCGGGATGAGAAGTAAGACTTATCTAAATTATAGAACAATTCGACGATGATGAATAAACTTCACTTTTATTCGAAAATATAAATGTGATAAATAAGAACTGAGTCGATAATTGTGCGCAATTCTTTGTTAAAGCTTGGTCTTTGATTTGTAGAGCCCGATTTAATTGTCAAATATGGTTGACCGTATTAAGAACGACATTTATTGCGTAATGCTTAGAGATCCCTCCTAATATAAAATAATCTTTTTTTTTTTTTTCTAGATTCGGAACAGAAATCTGTCAAAAAGAATGTAAATGGTGTTGCAAAAATGGATGAATCTGACGACGATGATGAGGAAAGTTTAGAAGATGAAGACGAAGAAGAGGAACCTTCTGAAGGTACTGCATCATTATACAGTTGTAGAGATTGTTTTGTCACATATGGTACGTGTTGATTCACAATTTTTCCAGATAAACCGCAAGTTGTTTCTACTCCTGGCAATGCAGTGCATGTGAAAAGCGCTCTCAAAACTCCTGGTACTGGGAAATCGCACAAGAAAGTTTCACTCTCTGCTACGACTACTACTACTCCAGAAGTTGTGTCGAAGGTTAGTATTTTTTTCATCTATCAGGAATGTATTAATATTAAATTTACTTGATTAATGGGAGTCAAATTATTTATATCAAATTATTTATATTTATATTATTTATATTATTTTTATCATTTATTATCTGTTTTTAATTCCAGAATAAGACTCCAGTTACACCGCATCCTCAAACACTGCCAGATAAAAAGAAAGTAATAAAGCGACTAAAATTCGAAGAATCTGACGAGAGCGATGAAGATGAGGAAGAGGATGGTGAAGATGAGGATGAAGTGGGATCCAAGCTGGATCAGAGTGGGAAAATGAAACTGGAGAATGACGATTCAGAAGGAGAGGAAGAGGAAGAGGAAGACGAAGACGAGAAACTGATAGACGAAGATGATGAAGAAAGCAAGAAAGATAAGACGAAGTTAATGGCAGATGTTAGAGTAGGGATTACGAAAGTAAGCGAACTTATAAACTGTTGTAATCTGCAAACTAGTAGTACAGCGATTCATAGAAAAGATAAATTTTTCTCTGTGTTGATTTGTATTTTTCTGCCACTGAGGAGACGGTAGTTCTTTGACATCCTCTTCTGTATCGGTTTTCAGTAAT
>RCAB01000664.1:0-28368 GCA_003640385.1 Setaria digitata | reverse complement strand
TATATATATATATATATAAATATATATGTAAGTTATATATATATATATAAAAATTATATATATATAATTTTATAAACAAACGTTAATGTAAGGGACAAATGACGGCAATTGAATTAGCTTNTATATATATATATATTTTATATATATATATTTTATATATATATATATTTTATATATATATATATGTTTTATATATATATATTTTATATATATGTATATATATACATAATTTTTAAAAAAATATATAAATAAATATATATAATCAGCAATCACTACTACATCCGTTAGTTACCAAATAAATTGCCAAATATTATATATATTACAAATTTATAACTGTGCTTTTTTTAAAATGCAAATGATGTTTTAATATCATTTCCAGAATAAAATAATCGCTTTCTTTTATCACATAGCTAACGACCGAAAAAATTAGTCTGTCAATCTAGCTTAAGACCAAGGCATAAAATTTCTAATTTGAAAAAAAAAAATGCTCAAAAACACATTTCTTTAACGGAATAATGAATTGGGATGAAAATGTTCTCCACTTTGGAATGGATTCCTCCAAAAAGCATTTCAGTAGTGAGTTGTTCAATCTAATAAACTACTTTAAATTTTAACCTTAAATAGGGCACTTTTGAGATTAAGATTTCTGCCTCTTGGACTAATCACTGATTTCATTCGCAAAGTATACACTCGACCACATTCATGATCGGTCATATTCCCAGTATCACAGCTCACATATTCTTCGTAATCACTGTTATGAATAAATTCTTTCAGTGAACGCCCTGTGAGGTCAGTCTGGAAGATTTCGAATCATATATCAAAATCCAACTAAATTCAAAATATTTCAAGCCGATAAATTAATGGATTAAAATAATTACACTTATACTGGCATTTAATTTGTAATAACAACAGTGAGAAACGCGATTTACGCAACACTGACTTACTTGACTTCAACGAGTGCACCAGTTATACAGTATTAACCGAGTGTGCAAATTTTTGCCGGTGACTTCTCGCTGAAGCTTGAACTCTTCTCAATGTAGAAAAAACTCATTGTAATGAGACATATATGAAGTGAGGCCTAGCATTTCAAATTATGCCACTTCGTATTAAGTATATTGCACTCTTTGTTAATTTTACGTTTAGATTAAAAATGTGTTTTACTATTAGCGCTCTACACTTAAACCGCGACCTAACCTAAAAACCAATTTGATAACTTCCTCTCATCCATCCTTCTTTCGATTGAAACTGTTGCGTAACACTATATTTTGCTGAAATTCTGAGATTTTTAAAGGCAATGAACTTTGAATTTTCGTACCTCTGCAAAGTAGATGGTAATCAAAACAGACTAAAGAATTTAAGAAAAATGCAATTTCGGTTTTAATAAAATATACTGCAAAAAATCTTGAAAGAAAACTCTCTGACCCAACTTCTTACAAATTTCTCTGCAGACTAATTGCTATTTTTCTCTTATTCATCATTTCCTTCTATTAAAGAAGAAATGATACGTAATAAATTGGATGAAATGAAAAATTTTTATGAATATATAATGCAAATAATCGCTACATAAAAAAAAATAAGCCAGGAGACTATGTGGTTCATCGAAAATCATAGCCGGAATTTTCTATTCTTTTTTCCCTCTGATAAAACATCACAGTAACACAACAGCTTCGCTATCTTTCCCACAATTCTTTTCGTTTTCCATTTTCTCTTTTATCCTTTTTATCCTCAATTATTCCTTCAATAAATTTTTAAAACTCCCCATGATACGTGCATCTTATCACCTCTTAACCAGAAGAGTCATATAAATTAAGTTTAGGCTCAGAATAAAAACGAACAAAAATATCTCGTTCTGTGCCACGATAAAAGCGCGGTAAACATACTTGCGTAAGTCCGAGGTAGATGGAAACACTTTCGCTAACGTATAGAATAATGCCATCCAGGTCAACAATGGCCAGGAAACCATCCAGGCACTCCAGCAGTGTCGTTTCACTCCACAAACATTTGTGTTCTTCGTCAGGATTACTTTTCAGAACTGGAATCCTTGTTTCGTAAGTTGAAAATTCAAGAGGCTCAAGTTACTGTGCGAAGTGAGAAAAAAGCGGAAAAATTATGCTCATCAATAAATATTTATGGCTCTCACTTTAAGAATTGCAACTAATTTTCACAAAAAATCACTGTGTTAAACTTCACTCACTAATCTGTTGCTTATTACTTGATGAGGGAAATTAAAAATTTGAAACTTCCAGACCTTTATGATACTCGGAAGTTTTACTAGAACTAAACTAAGACTTAAATGTCCATCATGTGAAATGAATGTTTAATAATTTTCGTAGAATTCTACCTAAAATATTCATGCTCCTGGCTAATTTTGCTATCTTACCGTTTTTTTTTAATATTCAACAATCTGCATAATTAAATTTCAGTTTTATGTCCTAGTGACGTAACTCTGAAATTATAATAAACTGTTTAGCTTGAAATTTTCTGTAAGAGAACAGATTAGAAAAGAAAGTAAAATTTGCAGGAAAAAGAAAAATGTACATTTCGCGGCGACTTTTCGTAACTGACAAAAAGTTGACGCAACTCGCAACAAAGCAATCCGATCCACATGTGTTACAGTTGCTTCATCGACAATTGGCACAACTACCTTGAGATCCGTAAAGATATCCGCTTCTTTGCCACGTCGATCTCGTGCAGCAAATCGAGACGATTCACGACGTCGATCGAGTGTCCTAAAAAAAATCCGGACGATATTCTGCTTCGCATAAAGAATTTTGTTGAGCAAATTCTCAAAAAAACCTTTCAATTCAAACTATCGCAAGGTGAAGAATGAAGTAATTTAATGACTCACATTAATAGTATGATTAGTGACGTTTCTGTCACAATGCTGTAATCTGTTACGAAATTAATAAGTAAGAAATCTGATAATTCGATTATTTTTTTTTTAGTAATTTTTGCACATAATACTTTCAGGTGAATTATTTTACATGTAAAAAATTCATTTTTTTTAAAGCACTATATCCAATCTGTCATTATGGCATAAACTTCGCTGTTTTTATTTCATTATTTTAGCTATAAAAGGGGAGATTTTTCGCGCTTTGGAAAGCGATTAGAAAATAATTATGAAAAAGGAAATGATGAATGATCTAGAATATGATTATGTAAAACTGACCTGACTATTTTGCTAGGGACTTTCGTGATAAATGTGAAATGACAACTTGATCGATTTTCAATGTCAGTAAAAAAGTGATTTAATAAAGTGATAGCATATGTGAATCAAAATTTTCCTTATCAACCAAAAGCAATCAAAAGTTAGTTTGCTCACACTGGAATATTGCAATAAATACGACTAGATTGCAATGACTATGAAATTTGTAAAAAAAAAAAAAAAAAAAAAGAAAAAAAAAACCAAACACTTGAAGGATGGAGAATGTTAGGAGTAATAAGCACGGAAAAAAGTGGACGAGCAAGAATGGTCGGCGAAAGTGAAGGAATAAGAGTAATGGACAAATAAAAGTCTACGTTACAAATAAATGTTATCTGTTTTTCGTAAATTTGGAGTTTTTAATTAAAAAGAAGCAGTGAAACGATTTAACTGATGATAGACTGGCGGTATTTGAAAAGTTGATATTATGATAACATTTAAATTATGAAAGGAAAAAGAAACGAGAAGATTTGTGAGGGCAAACGGTAACCCAACAAAAAAGAACCAACTATTAATAACCTAATTAACAACATGAATAATGTGCTAAGGAGAGTTAATTAACAGCTGACTGAAATATGTTGAAGAGAAAGGCCATTTAGAGCTTAAGACTTTGTGATACTGGAAATAAGGAGACAATGTAAAGACCAGCATCGGTACGGGTGTGACGACAATAAAAATAACATTAGTACAAGGACACTCATCGTCTGATAACGCACTGCATAATTCACGATGATATTTTGAAAAGGTAAATTTACAATTCTACACGTTCCCGAACATTATAAACCAATTTCCTGTCCATTTGTATTCATCAAAATGAGTAAAACATTTACGCGAAGTGTCAATGAAATATTTCACTTCATACTTCTTCCCTCTTTCTCGCAACAACAAAAATACTGTGTAATGACTTCAGAAGAAAAAGATGAATATGTTGGAATAACTTACTGTTTTCGACTGAACTCCATATCAAAGTCTCCAGTGTGTTCTCCCATCATTCGAAAGATTTTGTATCAGAAGCAAATAAATATGTATATAAGTGCACTGTTGATTCTCACCGATAGTTGTCAAAGCGAGAAAAAAAATAATATTCACAAATATCAAGTATGGCAGAGATACAATCTAACAATATACATCTGAAAACAGCAATTAATTTACAGTAAAATATAGCATCCTTCTGATACTTGGATTTTATAATTTTTAATCGAGAATTTGAAAATCTATCTATCCTTTCTTCTGTAAAAAAAAAAAAAAAATATTTCACTTATATTTTTGATCGTTATCTGAATGGTTTTCTTTTTTTAAGGACTTGAAATTAGACAGTACACAATTATGTGAAATTTAAATACTACCCAGACCAACAATCACTACAAAACTCATAGCTTAATATTAATAATTTCAATACCAAGTTGAGAAAAATTTTATTAATAAATCCATAATTGGTGCATGCCAGCGCAGAATATTACTTTGGGATTAAAAGGTGCCGATAACAGTGATTTCGAAAAGTTTTGATAAACCATGCAGATAATTTAATCATTTTAAAAAACACAGCAAAATTGAAGATACGTTGAAAGTGGCATCAGAAAGAACAACACGAACAAGCGCAATTAAATAATAATCACAAAACGTCTTACAACAATTCTATCATTCACCAATACTTTCCTGTTAGTATCTAATTGTACTACCATTTCAATACTATAACTTTTTCATTTAGCACTTAATTGATAAACAACCAAATTTGAAATGGCGCCTTACTTATCGAGGAAATAGGAAATTCCAGAAACTGAAATATATAGACAGTAAAAAAGCAAAAGTAAGCTTAAGAAGGATAAGATTTGTCACAAAAGGAAACTAACAAGCTTTAGCAAATTTAAATTTTATACGTTTTTGTTGCAGCGCCGAATCAGACCGTACAAAACGTGACCTTTCCTTATCTGAACCTATAACTAGCTAGCAGACTTTCAAAGAAGCCTTAACTTTCTGTTTGGAACTTCTGTGGTCACGCTCAATATCGATATATGTACGCAGGCAAAAACACCAATTAGTTTAGTGTTATTAAGTTTATTCTAAATTTTGTTCATAATATTCAATTGTCAGCATTACCTAAAAAAAAAAAAAAGCCTGAAAGAGTCATTTATTCGGAAATAGTTGGATATTACTCACTCAGCAACTTCATCAATCTTAAATTATGGAACTGATGAGACCAGAATTATGGCCTGAGTTAACACTCAGAAATCTTATTTTTAAAAAAAAAAAAAGGACTCCCGACTGGTCGATGACATAGAAAGCAATTAGAAATTTCATTAGCCTGTACCTTGTTGATAAATATGAAAACCATATCATCCTATTCCGACAGAAACATACCATTTTTTTACCCTTTTTTTTTTTTTCCTTTTCTCACTCTATATTTTTTGTTATTCATTTTCACTAATCTTACTAAAAGATTTCTCCAAACTGTTTTCGGCCGCATAATTAATTATATCCTAGCCATCGACAAACGAGTGGTGAAGACGAAAATTTTGCTGTCTTTTTTAGCTAAGTAATTAAGTACCAATAATAATAAAAGTATTAATTTATCTTTCTCTTTAACTTTATTTAGCATTAAGCTTTTTGTAAAAATTCACACATTACATCTAAACGAAAAGATATTAATGTTATTATTATAATTATACCTAATCATATCTTCAACTCTATCATCATTATTTAATCAAATCAGCTGATAAAATTACTTATTTACTTAATTTACCTTGTCAAAGTGCACTCTCCTATGTAGAAGAAATTTAAGCATATTTTGGGAAAGTAAACTGAGTATCATTTGTCTTCCAGACATATTAAGATTTATTAGATGGAAGAAAAATTTAGATGGAGTTATCCTATGAAAGTAATTTATACGGTATTATTCTTATGTTCGATATACATTTCTTTTAAAACACTACTGTAGCGAAATTAGAAGTAGAACTGTTGGTTCGTTGAAAAGATTATTAATATATAAGCAATACTTTCCAACGAACATCATAAAACTCCCAATTTGCGATAACAATTTAATAAAAGTTTTTATTGAAGTCAATCATAGAGTAAACACATTTCCAACTTATTTTCCAAGCTCCATCTTACTCAAATTTGTTCATCTTCGACTTAATTTTCAACTTCGACTTTACCCAAGTCCCAAAAGCCTACAGAAGAGGTTAGTAAAATGAAATTCAATCAAGTTTAAAATCCACAAACTCGAAAATGCGCCCTTAATCGCATAATTTTACAGTGGCAATCCGGAAGCATTAGCAATTTGTACCCGAACCTAGCGTTTGCGGGACAGGTGAGCCGTGTGTTTCAATTTACTTAATTCAATTACGATGGACAGATTTGCGCTTCTCCCGCTCTCCAAATATTTCTTTTCAACCTCTGCTAGCGTTACCTCCATTGATCATCGTTCTTTCTCTCATCAGTTCTTGCACTCTTTTCCTTCTCTCCTATTTTCTTCAGAACTAATTAAACCAACGCACTTTCCCGCAGAATCTTATCAATCTTTCCCGCACTCCAAACAAACGCACTATTTTCTTGTTCCTATATCTCATTTACAGTCAAGTCAAACTTGTTCTGTTTCCCATGAAATATTTCAGCAGTTCGTCAGTACTTCAACATTTCACATTATGTCCACCTGCTTCTCATAACTTTTATCTTACCTAGTCACGTCTGTCGTCATCTTTTCCCCAGTCCTACTTTTCCTGCCCTTCACTCATCTCTAGCACTAATCCGTTACCCGTACTTTTACCACCAACCCTTACCAACTTCACTGAAACATTTACCCGTCCCAGAAATAAAACAGTAAATTCCCTACAACCAAATAACAGTAATCGATCATCGGCTTAAAATACCCGTTAGGCTGTTGTAGCCACTTTGACAATGGCAGCGTTTATTTGTTACTTTATCATATCGCTCGCTATAATGTTGCAGTTGGATGGTTGAAATCATTTAGCGCAGGAGAATACCGAGAAATACAGATGAGAATCTGGGAGTTACCGGAGGTATGCACTGGGGTGAATAAATCTTGATGCGGAGGAAAGGAAATCCATGACACAAAATGGATGAGACCACTGGAAAAGTGATGTGGTTTGCTTCTCACTATCACTTTGTGAAATATGGAGCTTTGGGTACTTCATCAGGGTTTGATTTGAACAAAAATGACGCATTTCACGTTGGCCCATCTCAGTGTGTGTTGCAGACAGACGTTATCACGCATAGCACGCATATAGCGCATACGGACGTTTGGATGAGTAGTTGGAAGTATCCGCGGCATTTTGGAACGACATAAATAAATTGATCAAATGAAAATTTCGTTTTCGATTTTTCTTTTTCGAAAAAGAAAATCTGGTTTTATTTGAATTTTGAAGATTCCCAGATATTTCTGGAATGAATTCTCGACATTCATAAAGGATGGATTTCCAAAAAAAAAAAAAAAAAAAAAAACTCACGGACACATCGAGAAACTTCTTCTCGACAAACTTCTGATTGTGTGTGTAAAAAAGAAAGAAAAATGAAAATTTTCAAACTAATTCTGAATGCTGTTCTAATCAAAAAAATCGCTAAATTCTCAAATTTTTCCCCCTCAAAAACCAAAAAAAAAAGAAAAAATCGGTTTGAAAGAAAGGAACAGGCGTAAAGTATGAGACAAAAATAAATCGATTGAAAAATGTTGAACATTTGTGTTCAAAGATTAAAATTATTCTTGCAACTGCTTTTTCACTTCACTTAATACTGCAAAAGTACACCCGATTAAGCGTGTGAACTGCTGCTTTATCAGTTCTGATAACGAGTAACTAACTGGTCAGATGCATGAAAAACTAAATTATGAACGGATCAAATTAGACGGTAAGAAAGTGATAACCAACGGTTGGTTGACGGTATAATTAGCACAATTTTGCTGCTAATATTCATTAGTGCCAATTTTGGGGAGAGATATCTTCCACAATCAATTTACTTGCTGACATGTTAATGCGGCTTTTTTAAAAACTGTAATATATGTAAGTAATCACTAAAAAAATTGCTTGAAAAGCATTTGTGATATAATTTTTTTCTCGAAAAACAGTCTATATCAATTTTGCTGTACTAATTTGATTAAGCTGGCTTAAGGAAATTTAGTGAAATGTAAATTCAGGAAGGTAAGAGGGAAGACTTTTTTATTGCTTTGTTTCTTAATATATGATAGTAAAAGTAATAGAAAAGTTAATTAGCAAGTGGCATTCTGCAAATCAGCATAGTTGCTGCTGAGCAAATGAAAAAGAATGCGAAAAAAGAAGCTCCAAAGTTCAATTAAATGTAGTTTAGTTTTAAATTCCTTTCCTTTGAAAACATATCGATGAGATCAACAGCGGAACAGAACGAACATATTTTTTGTTTTAATTGAATAAAGTTTATTTTTCTTAGCAAAATGAAGTCGGGAATATTCTAATCAACTCTTGCAATGATGCCACTGAAAGCATCTTTGGTAATTAGCAAAAGTTTGTCAGTCTGAATTATCCGTTCAGATAATTTTTCAACAAAATTTAGAATGTTGTTGATTCGAACGATTAAAAGAAGAAATATCCTTGCCGTAGTTTTTAATTAGTATTTATAGTATTATTAAAAATTAAACAATTAAATGAATTAAGAACACATTGAAGCAATTCTTTGGAATGGTTAAATTTCAAGTTATATTACTAAAAGTCTGAAAAAGAAACTAATTATTATGATGCATTATAAAAATAAAGTGTTATAAAAAATTAAGATGTGACTTCATGACAGCATTGTCATAAAAAAAAATAAGGCATTTTAAAGTAATCTAGAAGTTAAGTGTTGCAAAAATTTAAAATTACCAAAATTAACGGTATTATTTAGATTGTAATAAAACTTGAAATAAGCCCATGCAGCTCCTCTTGTAACTGTTATTTTCCGTTAGCTCTTCTTCATTATCCATTAATTTTTATTGTTTTTTCTTTTTAAAAATAAATGGTATATATTTGAAATAAAAAAGATGAAAGAAAGAGTGGAAATAAAATTAAAACAGATATTAATTAATAAAGATAAAAACTGTAAACGAAAAGCATTCACTAGCAATAGCAGAAGGTTATGGCCTTTTGAACAGCAATTGAAAAAAAAAAAAAAGGGAAAAAAGAGAAAAAATGCACTTAAAACCATTCTTGAAGCTATTTCTTCCGTTTGAGATGATATAATTTTCATTTAAATTTCAGAATTATAACAAAAAATTGAAATATAAACTGTGAAACTGAGAATTTTGAAAGATATGCCAATATCAATCTTTTTTTTGCATCACAAACTTTTCCTTTTCCTTTTTCTTGCAATTTGTTGAATGATTCTGATGATGATTTCGTTTTTTGTTGGCCTGCACAGTGTCTTAAAATTTGGAATTGAATTAGATTAAATTTTGCTAGAGCAAAGTAATTCATTGAAATATCAAATAAAAGATATATACAGCCATTTTATTGTTTTTTTTTTTGAAAATTAGAAATATGTGTGCTTACTTTTGTTAAGCAGAAATTTGCCTTGTGTGAAATGAAAAAAAAAAAAAAAAAAGAACTCACCAATATCAAATTCAAATCAAATTTCATCTCCTTCACTTCATTTATTCCACCAGTAGGTAGTCAGTATTTTATAACAATTAGCCTCACCAATCAATTCCTGATGTGTACTGGAGTTTTTGCGAAATATTTCCAGTATTTTTATCAAGACACTTTGCTAGCCTGTCGTACAAATTAAATTTTTACAAACAATCTAAAAGATTGTTTCGAAGAAAATAGTCTGGATTTTAAAAAAAAATCAAGAAATTAAACCAAAAAGTTTAAGGAAAAAAAAACTCACAAATTGATTAATATTTGTAACTTTATTCATATCTAACTAATTGACGAGAAAAAAAAACTAGATTTTTGTATGCACAGAGTGAAAATTTCTGTACTTCCTGTTTCCGCTTGATATTATTTTTGGAGACACTACATTTCCGGTAATGTCATAAGCTAGCAGCAAAGTAAATTTTACTAGATGAAAAGTTTTTTTTTAAATCATCAAAAGACAAATGATTAGTTTATTTCATATGGTAAGTAAAATAAATTCACAAGTATTTACTGATGAATTTTTGCACTTTCTGCTTCCGCTTGATGCTACTTCAAAAAACATTCCATTGTAGTTTCCAGTTCTGTCACAGCTAAAGTTAAGTTAATGTCTTTTTTCTCAAAGTTAAAATTTGAAATGTTTTTTTTTTTTCAAACAAATGAGTTACTTTGATTATAGCTAAAACAGTTTCAAATGAAGAAAATAATCAAATAATAAATTTTTGTTTAAGTCATCGAATGCATCAAAGAGAATGATAAAAAAGATATTGTTGAATTTAAAATTTTACAGATCATTTGTTGAATAAACCTTTTGTATTTTTATTTTCATTCATTACTATAACATTTTCATATAAATTTTTGTTAGAAAAAATGCGGAAAAAGAGAATTCCCAACATTAAAAGCTACAATGAAATCAAGGAAGAGAGTAAGTTAATTAAAACACAAACAGAATTAATTACTTAGTACTTGTAGCGAAGAAACACGAAGACACAGAGTGTTAGACGCAAATATTTGAATTTTACTATTTCGCTTGTTTTTTTTTTTTTTTGTTGAAGTGTTAAAGGGAATTACTTTTCTATCATTAAGGCACTATCCACAAGACTGATTAATTTAGAAAAAAAAAAAAAAAAAATGAATAAATGGAACAATAAAATGGAAATAAATAGTTTTTCAATGCACATCAATAATGTGACATCTAACTTCCATAACGGTACAAAATTTCTTACTGCTAATTATTTATGACCATTTATTAGATCTAAAATTACGATTGCCATAATTAATAAGCTTTAATATATGAAAGAATGTTACTACACTACACTTAAGTAAAGTGCAAACAAAGTATTACGCCTGTAGAATTCACGTATCCAGATTCTCTGGACTTAATATTTTATATTGTAAAGTAAATTGATTTAACGTGTATGACAACATTTTACGTGTTCTTTTTCGTTCGGTGTGTGACATCAAAGAAAATGAAATTGAAATATTAAATGAAGTCCTTTTCGGTGACAGCCAACGTTTGATAATTTCAGTGCAATAAATTTCGATACTTTGTAGGTATTTTTTAAAACAGATTGCTGGCAGTTTTTTAAAATCCAACGAAGCTATTAAAATTAAATTGTAATATGTCATTTGAGAAGTTCATCCAAAATACATATTTTTTTTCTTTTCTAAAAAATTTAAGATACCACAAAAGAGCAGCAAAAATTCCGGAATAATAGTCTTTTTATTTTCTTTTTTCTAAATGATTCTCTTGATGACAGTGAAATGAAAGAGATAATCAATGTCGGAAATTTTAAAACAAAAATCTGTATTACTGCATGTTTTCGTGTTTGTCTGTTAAGAAAAAAAACTAATTAAGTACCGAAAGCCCAATTAATTAATGAGAGATTAAATAGAACAATTTAACTTTCGCAAACGGAAAGGAAACTGAAAGAATAATGAATGATCAGGAAGAGAGAATGGAAATGAAGCGATCTGTTAAGGATTCAAATGAATATCAGAAGAGCTTCAGTAATTAAAATATGCTGAAGTAATTGAAACAAAATAATTGAAGAGGAAGTAAAACAGTAAGTTAAAACAAAACGGAAAGCCCATATGTACTTATCATAAAACTGGCACTTAATTTTCTAGGATCAAAAATTTATAATTCTCTATATTAAATCATTTCTTTATTAATTTTCTAATTCAGGTTATTTCAAGTTTTCAGGCTTATCAACAATTTCTAAAAGCAAATCCAAAAATTATTAGTATTTCAGTGTCATTTCAATTAAAAGTTGGCCAATTATGAGACAAAATAAAGTTGGTTTGAACATGAAACAGTCGTTGATTTTGTCTTCTTACAATATTTTCCGAAAAATATTTCGAATCGCTCTTTCTTAAAAAAAAAAATCTGATTTTTATGGATTAGTCAGCAACTTTTCCCAGAAATTAACGATATTTTCGTTAATTAAACTTTAATTATTTAATATAAAAGTCCTAGATCAATACTAGGATAACTGCAATGAAAGCGATTTTGAATCAAAAATTTTGTACTATGAAATTGTTAACAACCCAATTTTGAATCAAAAATTTTGTACTATGAAATTGTTAACAACCCAACTTTTTATCAGTAATTGATTAGTAAAATAATATGTATACCAATGATATTATGCAAATTGATAAATGAGCAGAAACGATTGATTAGACTAATTCCTGAAAACATTCAATATAGGAAAAATAAATCATATCAAAGAGCTAAGTGCTCCTAGCAAAATAACAGCTCTTTCCCAAAAATACAAACAAATTTATCCATTCCTTGCTTCTTTTAACAAGTCGAAATACCTGAATTAAACTTTACTGATTCTACAGATGAATCTGAAAATCATTCTAATTAGTTCAATTCCTAAAATTGTAAAATGAGCTTTTCTAAAAGCGACTGTTTACTTGCTAGCATTTTAGGTAGCACAAGCGTTGCATAAAAATTAAAACTATCACTTGATCTAAATATCTTTTAATGATTTAAAGTCATAATTAAATTTTTTAAGCACCAAAATTCTTTTGACATATCAATAATGTGCTACCGTAATCAGCACTAATTTTTTTCCCTAAAAATTTTTATCAATTTAGCCTTGTGTGAAGTGCTTTAAAAAATATTCATTACATTTAAAAATATGAAATTAAATGTGTTGTTTAGTATAAAATCTTAATTCAGTGGCATCATTCTATATAGGCCGTATATGAGCAATAATTTAAAATGTTTATCATCAAAATGCCTAGACTTTTCTCACGAACATTTTTTAGGTATTTTTAAAAAATAAACTCTTTCAGTTGCAATTGATTTCATAACCAAATATGCAAAATTTAAATGTTCGTTTAAAAAGACAAATTAAAAGAAAAAGTGTAAAGAAGCTTGTTTTACTAAATAAAAAATGAATTATTATCACATCTGATTACCACGATTAAATTCGTGCAAACATTATTATATGCATATATAATTATATATACATTTTATTTAATATTCTTAGATATATACGAACGAAATTTATTCTAAATTTTATAGCTTTAAAAGAAAAGTGAGAAATCCCAGTGTTTTAATGTATTTTATGCTCCGCTTTTTGTAGCTTTTTAAAATAGGCAACCTAATTTTCTGCAATTTTTTAAATTCCAATTTTTGCAGCATTTCTTAATTAGTTTTCCAATTGCGGTAGTTTTCAATGTTTCGAATTTCCATAGCTTCTGAAAAGAAGAAATTAATGATAATTATTTAGTACCACAATTTAAGAAAGACATCACTGCAAAAAAAAAAAATTTCCATCGTTCAAGCTTCCAGTAGAAGTTAGCCTTTAATGCTAAATCTTCTACTTATGTAGATATTAGTTTGTGAAAGCAGAAATTGTTCAAAAAAAAAAAAAACATTTGTTTTATTCTTGAACAATCATTAGGCTGATTTGCTTCAATGTCGTTACTCATTTACTTGCAATTAGATAATGAATATCATTTTCTACATATTGCATGGTTAGCTCAAAATCAATTTTTTATCATTAAGTAAATTTTACGAAGAGTAAGCACATGCAAAAATATAGGAAAGTAAATTGCTAATTTGCGAGCAGAATTTTATTAGTGATAAAAACGAAATATAAAACGGACATTATCATTCGATGTCCTAAAAATGACAGAAATCGATTATGCGGTTGAAAATTTATCAGTAGGCTGTCGAAATTTCATATGTTAAATACAAAGAAAAGACAAATATTACTTACTCTATAACTGTTCATTTGTTATATCACTTTATCCAATAAAGACAGAAATAAAAAAGTGATAAAGAATACTGTGAGTTTCGTTCAATAATTTCTGATTGAGTGAAATTCACTGATAATTACTTCTGCTAGTTACTTTTTTTTCAATAAATACTTATTGTTTATGAAATTAATTCCAAACATAGCATTAGTGAAGCAAACAATAACCGTGAAAATAATACTATGTTGATGGGAAAGTTGAGTGAATTAAAGAAGATTACTTAATAGGCTAAAGTAATCCACGTACGTTTATAAGCATTCACGCACTTTTATAGTCAACGTATCCTCAAAGAAAGCCATTTTCGACTTAATCATACAGTATCGATGAATTTCTCGTTTTTTTTTTTTTTTTTTTTTTTTTCTTCTGGTAATTTTTGAAACAAATTCTCCAGAAAAATTAATCAACAACAGTTTTTATGAAGAGACAAAGAGGTTAGAAATGTAGAATGTACTCGCAAAATGCCGAAAACGGTACAGGGAGGACCATTTTCTTTTCACTGTCACGAAATTTTTGTACCGAAAAAAAATCAAATTTTAACAAATTTGTGAATTTTTGGAAAATACGTGATTTTCAAAAGTAATTCGGAGGTTTGTAATTTTTTGCTTCGCACGACCCATCCATTGGAAGGAGAAGGAAGGAAGGCATTCCATTCTTTTGTTCTTTTAACAAAATGTTTATTTATCTTCGTTCTCTACTCTGAAGTTAGTTTCTGAAACTGTGAAATAAGAAGACATTTTGTGGCAGAATCTCGAGAAGGCTGAAATAAGAAGATATCTTATGGCAGAATCTCCAGAAGACTGAAATAAGAAAACATTTTATGGCAGAATCTCGAGAAGACTGAAATAAGGAAACATTTTATGGCGGAATCTCGAGAAGACTGAAGTAAGAACACATTTTATGGCCGAATCTCGAGGAGACTGAAATAAGAACACATTTTATGGCCGAATCTCGAGAAGACTGAAATAAGAAGACATTTTATGGCAGAATCTCGAGAAGACTGAAGTAAGAACACATTTTATGGCCGAATCTCGAGAAGACTGAAATAAGGAAACATTTTATGGTAGAATCTCGAGAAGACAAAAAATTGAACGGATCACTTCTAATGTCACACTATTTTTCGCTTCTATTAAAATAGTTAGTCTTCTGATCACTAACAATGCACCTACAGGGAGTGAAAAAAAATTTTTCAAAGGTCAGCGTGATATATGAAGGGTGGAAATATCAGTTTAGACTTGAAACAATTAATAGACAGTCATAAAACAATCAAATGAAAAAAACCTAACATGAAAAGTCATAAAGTTGAAGTAAAGTTCAAAAAAAAAAAAAAAAGCAAACTGTTACGGTCATCTATTCACATGTTGCGCAACGATTAAAACTGAAAATTTCAGATATAACTTTAAACATTTGCCAAAATTTGCACAAAGTTTTTGAATTTAATTACACACAATCACAGTTTTTAGTTATACATGATTATTGATCAAAATTTTGATTAGGCTAATTAGTTGGTTTGTAGGAGCATAATCATTAATATCTAGATCTAGATTCTGCAATCTGACATTGGTTTATGTTTCTCTTCTGCAACGTTATATTAGAAGAAAAACGGAAAGAAATCAAAAGTTCATGCAAAAATTTCCCCCCAGCATTTCATAAATTATCAAAAACAAAAACAAATTATTGATAATCTTTTTTTTTTTTGTTTTAGAAAAACTTTTAAAAAAATAAATGAAATTACTAAAGATTAAATTAAATGATTTAGGATCCAGTCACAAACAAATTAATGCTAGAAATTATCTGTGTTTATTTGTTTTAATTAATAACAAATAGTGAAATGTGCGAACGAATTTAACTGATATATGAAAATGGCTTGTGATATTAAGTGAAAAAACTGATAAAAAAGAGAAAAGAATGAATATTTCAAAAAATTTATCAATTGATTGTAAGCTAGAGGCTAACAATCCTAATAAAAGACAGCTTTATTCGTGTCTTTTTTTTTATAATATCATGAAAAGATTCCTCGAAATTTGTATAAATTGAAAAAATATTAAATGCAAAATGTTGCTCAATCAGAGCTCATTGATTATTTCCTTATCGAAATAATAAATTAATTGATAAAATGAAAAGCAATGATTTATAGGTTCTGTAGGACTGATCGGAGGTTAATAAAATGCATCCAGTATGCTTACTACTCCGGAATAAATTCCGGTTAATATAAATCAACATACTTATAGAGCGTTTAGGACACAATTTTGAGGTGTTCATATACATTTTTTAACATATACACCACCTAACTTGATTGTTAGTAGCGGACAGTTTAATACGAAAATTAATTATTTATATACTGCTAGACAACTATCAATGTTTTAATTATTCGGTAAATTAGAACAAAAAAAAAAAACAAGAACTTTGTTGAATAATTGTCAATTTTTTACACAAAAGATTGTTATTAAAAAAAAAAAAAAAAAAAAAAAAAAACAGTTCCTTCGAAAGAATTGGAAAGGAAAAAAGAGCATAAATCAGTTCCAAATGTTGTAAATTTATTATTAATATTAATTTTTTTTGGAATGACAGAAGTTTGATGAAACTGAAATGATAATTTAAGGACGAAGCGAAAATGATTGAGTGAATTTTGTCATCAAATAAATGAATGTATGAGAGACAACGACGAATAGAAGAAATTGAGTCAAAAGCAAACAGAGGAAATGAAGGATTTTAGATTGTCTTAACCTTAAAGTACTACAAAAGAAATAAAAATATTACGAAAAAAAGGAAAAAAGATTGGAATTTATCAAAATGAAAGTCACAATTGTTTTTTTTTTTTTTTTTTTTTAAATTTTACTAAATAAAAAACAAAAAAAAGAAAACAATTCTTTTGCAACATCAAAGATAAAATTTATTGTTCCAGTATTGAAGTACAGGTAAAAATGGAATGAAGCAGTGTACAGTCGTCTTTATGTCTTCTTCCTATTTCATTTTTGCGAAAACTAAACAACTTTCAACTTTTACCGTATACTAGTGCTTAACTGTTTTTCTTTATTAATTGGATTAAAATTTAATTAAAATGATTTAGTAAACAGTACTATTAGAAAAACAATCTGTGATTTTTTTTTAAAGTATTGAATGAGTAAATATTACAAAGTTTGTTTAAGCTAGCAAGTTTATTTTATCAGTATGATGCTACTTTAGTTTAGTTTCCTTTTTTTCGTACGGTTTTATGATAAGGCAAATCAGTGGAGGAGCAAATATTTTTAAATGACTTTGTGATTTTTAATAATGCTTTTTAATACAAAAATTTCAAAAAAAAAAAGAGAAGAAAAAAGTTTTTTTCCAAGAAATTTTGAAAAAGTTCGGAATAAATTTGTTCACGAAGCTTCTTTTAAATTTTTTTTTTTTTCTTCCGACAAAAATGTAAAATAAAAAAATAGTTTAAATTGAGGTTTATTTCTTTTCACATCACCAGGAATGTCGAAATTATCAAATCCTAAAATGTTGCCAATTTTTGAATATTTCAAGCTTCCCGTTAACTCAAACAAATAAGCAAATTAGCCAAATTAGAATCTAGCCAAATGTTTTTCTTTCTTGCAAACATTCTACTCCTTAATGATTTACTTGCTTTTCCTTATTTTGCTCATCAATCTTGATTTATGAAATTGTGAGAAATTTGCTGCGACAAATAGAAATAATTAATCAGTTGTTTTAATCACGTTACTTCTATACATTATCATTTCATGACGCTGATATAACGTTTGAAAGTGCACGCAACACGAAGAAAACGAATTATTTGACGTTTTAACATTTTTCAACTAATAAATTTATTCTTAATTCGTAGTAATTTAACAGTTCAGTCTATATGGTACATGAATATTCAGCTTATTTAGTTTGTAAAGAAAAATTTCACAGTGTAATTTAAAAATTGGTACAAGCACAATGACAATATAAGCAAAAAAATTTTTAAAGTGAGCTTAATAGCCAAGATTAAATTCACAAAGTTAAATGGTATCAATTTCAGAAAGAAAGATTATAAAGGAGATAAACGAAAAAAAAAAAAAAAAAAAAAACTTTAAAACCGATTATTTCAGTGGGAATGTATGAAGAGAGGAGAAGAGAATGAAGATGATAATTAATCAGATTGAAGTGTTAGCTAATTAAAAAGTTTTACATACCTGCTGAATGTTTCAATAGCAGCAATACGCAGACAAATTATTATCAAATTATCAGTACTATTTCATATTTCCTCCTTCAATTCCAATCTTTTTTCTTTTATATTTTTGAAAATTTCCTTTTCTCAGCCGATATCTGTATTTATTATTTAACGAAGTTAATATTTTAAAATACATTATCAAAAAAAAAAAAATCGTTTTCCAAAAAAAAAAAAAAAAAAAGAAATGAAAGCTATCATTGATGTTTCAAACAAACGATATAAAAATTTCAATGATTGAAAAAAAAAAAGATAAAAAAAAGATGAGATAAAATTGTTTATGATAATGTAATTTATTTCTTTCATTTTCTATTTTCTTCAGTTATTAACATTTGAAAAAAATTTGATATTTTGTTTTTGTTAAACTTTATAATAAGCTATTTCATCCAAAAAATTTTAATTTTGACTCAGTTTTTTAGTTAGGATTGTAATTATTGTTAATCTAGTTTAACTTAAAATTTGATTAAGTTTTCTGGAAAGAAAATAAAGAGTTAAGGAACATTTGAAACTGGATAACATTAAGAAAGATAAATATTATGTCTTTGAGAGAATCTTTTGTATTTGTGATGCGATCTATTTTATAAAAATCCACTGAGAATTACTTCTTCTTGATTTTATCAAAAGTTTGAATTTCCTTTTGCTTAAATTTCATTTAGCTTTCAAATCATCTCATGCTTGAAGCTTGTTCGGTTCACCGTCACGGAATTTTCCTTCCAAAATAAAAATTTCCAATATATCGGACTAATTCTTTAATTCGCTTTCACTAGCACTGAATAAATATGTGAAATCAATTAATATTCCAATAAATGCAAATGTATATTTTCCTAAAAAATTATTCGCAATATATGGTTCGAAATCCTTGATCTGACTTCTTAGCAAGTTTCAAATCTAAATTTTACGCTTACACTGGGCTCTATTTCTTTATTATCCTTTTTTCTATTTTGTATTTTTTTAAAGATTTTTTTTTTTTTTTTTTTTTTTTCATATTTTACTTCGATCTATTCTTTCTATATCAAATCATTTTCTATAATTGGATAATGAAGTTGGACTGTTGTAAATTAATTGGATGTTATAAATTTCTATTCTATTTTATTTTATACGAAACTCAGAGAGGAGTTCTACAACTAATTGCACCCAGCCTTTTCCTATCATTTTATCATTCAGAATCTCAAAAGTTTTCACGGCTGTGCAATTAATTTATCATTTCATTCATCAGAATGTCGAAAAGTCGCATATCGATGAAAAAGCTTTCAGTTTTTATTCTACTATTTTTATTTTCTACTTGATTTTAAGTCGAACTGTAAAATACTAGTAGATAACTCATCCAGAATATAAAGCTGTAGAAAATAGTTCTTTTTTTTTTTTTGTATTTTAATTTATTTAACGTAGCAACGTTTGTGTAAATTGATGCATCACATGAACTTCTTGCGCAAATTATGTAAATTTCAGTTATTCCAAATCATTTTAGTTTCAATTAGCAATCCTATAACTATAACAAAATATAATGACTGCTAGTATTAACATGACTAAAAATCCAATTATCTTGATCATTTAAGGCGTTCCAGCATAAATGGTGCGGAGCTTTGCATCCATACATTCGCCATCTATAAAAATTGAATCAGGTTTCCTTCAGGAAAAAAAAAAAAAAAAAAATGGAGTTATAAAGTATGGACAAATTTACTATGAATGTCCTATCAATACAGGTGAGTGAGATAATAAAATGTCATTTCCCTTACCGTTGCTTTATTTTAATCATTGTAATTATATAAATAATTATGATTAAATTCTATTTCATGAGAAATTTAGAATTATTTGTGCTATTTGTAGTTTCAAGGGAAGTTTTTTCCAAATTACTAAAATTTTAAAATAGGAAAAAAAGAGAACCTACTTAGAGGTGCATTTCTCAATTCTTTTTGAAAGCATTTTCCATGCAGGAACAAGATTCCATTCTGGCCACGATACCAGTGACATTATTTTCTCATAGGCACTATTTAGAGATGTTATATATCCATGAAAAATATCTGTTGGATGATAAACTGAATCGTTGAGAGTTGTAAAAATCCAGTTTGAGCGTGCATGATATAATAAACCATCTTTGGTATCTATCTGGAAAAAAGGAAATTTCAACTTCAGAATATTTTCAACTGTTCACTTAAATTGCTGGAAATAAAGATGATATGTTGCTAATAATAATTCGTATTAATTGCTAATATAATATTACAACAATAATAGTAAAAATAATTGCACAAGATCAGGGATATAAAATTTTTTGAAATATTTTTAAAAATCATTGGAAACACTAAAAAACTGAATTTCTTGCATCTTTCCTAAGAAAATAAAAAAAAAAAAAATTTTGTATGTGTTATCTAAGAGAAAAATTAGCAGTATTACGGATAAGGATTGATAAAGATCAGCTACAATATCAATAAAGATCTGATGAAGACAAGAACTTGACACTTTGCAAGAATTTATATAAAATAAAATGTGAAATTCTGAAAAAACACGCACTTTCATTGAGCGATGTGATTTCAGAAATTGGCGCACTTTGTGTGTAACGACAATTTGCACCCTTTCAGGCATGAAAACCGTTTTTGATGGGCCTTCTTGAATTTGAAATTCAGCATTTTTCAGCCAATTAAAATCAAGTTTTAGTTGTAATTTCAAAATATTCCAGCCTTGAAATCGAACTCGAGCATGTTCGAAGACGAAACTTCCGGCTACATTATTCGAATTATGCATTTTGCGCAAAAATGGCAACAGCCTTCCGGAACTGAAAAAATGAGCAAATTTTGACAATTTATTCTTTGTGCTGATTGAGAGATCTCAATGAGCAGACTAGACTAGATTTTGATTGCCACGAAATTTAACAAACAAAAAAAAGAAGAAATGCGATATAGAAATGAGTGATTCAATGAAGTTGATTTCTATATCGAAAGAAAAAGAACTTAATTATGGTACAATTAAGTTTTCTTTCTTTTAGCAGCAATGAAGCTAAGGAAAATGTCATTTTTGACACTTTGGAAAAATGAATTCATCGATATCAACAAGTGCGACATATTTGGCGGAAGAAGTATATAAGCAGTCATTCATGCTGAGAGTATGACCAAATCGATAGATCCACCGATTTGGATCAGTTTTCTCCGATCGCGGCATCATCTGCCATCTGATCAGACGAATGATTCCCTGTAACTTTAATTCATTGAGTAGGACTAAAACTTGACCTAGCTAAAAAGCTTATTTAAGAAAAGAAAAGCTTTATTCAACTACTAATTAATATCGATTAATCCAGTGCATTTGATAATTAAAATATTGAAAATCCTATAAATGGAATACTTGAGTGATCAGTAGAATATCATAAGTGCTTTTAAGACAATAGTATCCCTCTGCAGTATCACTGAGGAAGTTTTGCTTTTATCACCGCTATCAGTTTTATTGAATTGAACTCTTTGGTTACTTTTACTGACCATTTTTTCATAGATTTTTAAAATATCCATCACATGTCGATTGACCGATACATAATAAATGTAAAACATCGAAGCACCTTGCATCCGCCAAATCTTAAATTTATTGAAATTCAAATTACGCTGAAATGAATTAATTTTAGGTTGCATTAATTATAATTGTTTTGGTTGTTGAATTAAAACTTCGCTTTTTTTTTTTTTTTTTAAAGAATAAACAAGTCTGAAATTATAGAATGCAATTTTGATCAATGAGAAATCGATTCATTTCTTAACAAATTGAAATTTACTCTTAAGCAAATTTGATATTTCAGTCTGATTTCGTGATTGTTAATACTGGAAAGGAATTTTTTCTTTCCTCTGATTTAATTAAGATGTAAACAAACTTTTCTCTTTTATTGTTATAAGACAAACTCTGTACTTCAATGAACTGTATAAATGCAACATAGTTCCAGTACCAATAGAGTGGTGGTACACAAACATGCAAAGTATCTTGATGGTACCGAGGCAATGGTACCAAAGGTATAGAAACCATTTGCTCCCCTTTCGTTACGATTATTTCCTTCTGAAATTTTTCAGTTCTTTTGGATAAAAAGAACTAGAGCACCTTCTAATATTTATTCAGAAACATTGCTGACTTAAATTTACCCTTAAAAAAAAAAAATCAACTGTCGAATTGTTTCGATTTTTTTTTTTTTTAGTTTAGTTTCTGACAAAAGATGAATTATAGGGTAAAATTAACGTATTTATTGCACATGAAATATAAAATTTTGTACTTAGCAAATATCTTTTTCTAAGAACATTCACATGATTAATGCATATCGATTAAACTAAAAATGAATGAGAAATAGGACGAATTATGGAAAAATTCTTTGCGACACAATGAATTGCTTATTTTCTGAAATTACTTACGGTATCGACAGAGAAATTAGTAAATTTCATATTGAAAATGAGCATGAAGGAGAACCATTTGCATTCGGGTACCCATTTCCATGGACAGTCATATTCGATGGTGACATCCTTTCCTGATATGCAATGTGAGCCGTAATGTAACAGTATCTTGATGTCATGGCATTTGCTGAATGCTAAAACTCGAATTAACGGCTCATTTTGTCGGAGGTCCAAAAATGCTTTGTAAACAAAGAGCGTTTCATCCGTTATGTTAGCCGTAAAATTCATCATTAGTGGAATTTTTTGTAAGTCGTATTTCGTTAGTAAATGCCAGCGTGATAGTGTGAAAATTTGAGCGAAATACGAAATCCATCCAGTGAATGTATGGAGTATGATAGACTGTGTTTTCCGTACTATTTTTCCGTTCACAATTTCAGTATTGTTTTGAATTGGTACGACCTCTGACCTCATACTTTTTGCTGTTTTGTAGAAGAATGGTGTATGAACTAAATTAATGTACCAGAAAATCATTATGGATGTTAAAATTAGTGAAGCGAGTAAGAGTCGGTGGATTTTTCGATGAAATCCAAGTTGCATATGAAATTTTTCTAGCAGGAAGACCCAAACATCATTACTGTTCACAAAAATTGGTTGAAAACTTCGATGTAACATTTCATCGAGTTACTGAAAATACAGTAGCTTCTCATCAAATTGAAAATCAACCACTTAGCTGACACGCTGAAAAAGATGCAAACTGAGATCTAATTCCAAAAAAGATATTATAAATTTATGTAATACGAATAAGTAAAATTAGAATATTAGTGAAATAATGTCTATTTTAATTTTTTTTTTTAATCAAAAATTTTGACAGTTGCATAGAGATGATTATAAGCACAACAATAAAAAAAACGAATTTTTCGTGAAATCATTTCAAGGGTCATTGTTGAGTGCAAAGGCCCATACATACTAATGCTGCGATAAAATAATATGAAAACAAATCAGCCAAGAAAATAATGCTTGTCCAGGAATAACAGGAAGACCAGTTTAACCGTAGGATAACTTGGAGTAACAAGGATACCAGGAACCTTAGCCGCAAAGCAATAAAGAATTAAATTACTTAGCCGAAAACAACAAGCAATGATATCTAGCCAAGGAGGTAATAATTTAATTAGTTATAGCAGCCAAACAAGCTTCCATCAGCAAAAAATAAAAATAAAAAAAGTTTGAAATGAAGTATATGTAAATAACAATACGTGAAAAGAAATGAAGTATAGGCCAACAGTATGCCACTAATTGGCCTATTTTTATGTGAAAATATAAAAACACCCCAAGTTAATTAATGAGTTGCCGAAAATAAACACTTTCATCGCAGAAACAGATGGCTTAAGAAATAATGCAAATAAATATTTTCAGTTTTTTTTTTAATTTTAAAATTTTTGTCAATTTCTTATTTTTTCTTTCGAGTATCAAAAATGGATAGTTGATAATTGCTGATATTTCAAATTGGTCAGTTTAACAGCTTGCTGTAAAACTTTAACAATGAAACAGTTTTTTATTTGTGGCATTGTAAAAGTCAAATAATTGTGTCATGCATCGCAGAAAATTTCAGTTCAATATCGGATGATTTTCCACAATCTTATTACTGTTGCAAGATTATCAAAGAGCAGTTGTCGACGTCTCAAAAAGTAAAATTTTGATGAAATAGTTAAAATGCCTTTGATTGAAGTATTACAATTACATATAATCTATTCTTCAAATGGTGCAATGTTTTTTAATTATCTTTTTAGTAAAATTTTGCTTTTTTGATGGTTTTAGTAAAAACTATTACGAGAGCAAATTCATTTGTATTAAAATGTTTTTAATTTTGGAACTTCAACTTTACCTCAACAAATAAGTAAATCCAAAATGTGGTTTTTTTTTTTCATAAATTTGGATCATTCTTTATAAAATAAAAAAAAAAAAAAAATAGCTTTCTGATGAAATACAAATTAACAAGCTGTTTAAACAATTTTCAAAATGACCAAAGATATCCGTCCAATCATCAAACGGAGCTAAATTGAAAAAGCTAATCAAATAACATTTTATTCTTTATTATTTTAACCTTTAAATTATCAATATCAAGTATGATAGAAACGATAAATATTCGTCGCTTATTAACAGAAACTTTATTGAATGATAATATTATTTTGAGTGCTATTTATTATCACTAATGATTGGCATAAATTTGTATGTATGCTTATAAACATCAGTTAAAAAAATTTTTTTTTTTGGCAAAAGAAGAAGCAAAAAAGAAATGTCATTATAGGATTTTTGAAGATTTTAGTCAATTTTTCAGCTCCTTTGTAAGTAAAACTAGTTGTTTGTAATTATGCACTTTTTTTTCAAAAATTTTAAATCACTGAGAATGAAAATTTGACAATTCACATTAACATGCGTAACTTTTTTTGTCGTAGATTTCCATTTTCTTAGAGACAAATTTTTTTCCAGTCAGTAGCAAAAATTAAAAGGTAAAGAAGAAAAGGTGGTGCTCGATGATTATCGCCGAGGAGATAATTGGAAGAGGAGTAAAGTAAAAAGTGGGTGACATTGGTCATTTCGATTTGGCAAAACTGAACACATCTTCATTTCATTATCTCTTTCTTGGTGCTAGTCAGTTTAATCTTAATTGATAAACACAACTGATATGATAGCATGCTGTAGAATGATATATTCCGTTTTTCGCTTCTTCGTTTATTTGTTTGCTTTTTTTTTTAGTACAATATATTTATTGTTTACATCTAGTATTTTTTTAGTGATCCAAGAACTTTTTTTCTCACAACAATTAGCTTAAATTTTTGAAATTTTTTAGAATAAATTTTACGATATTTCTAATAATTGAAACACTGAACGCATGAAATAAACAAAGCTTTTCTTTCAGTAAAAGTTTTTCTAGTTAATTCATTGCATGAACGAGTAAATATAAGGAGAGATTTTTCAAGAAATAAAGATTATTTCAATATAGAAATATTTTTATCCTCATTTAAATATTTCGGATTTTTCAAATGATATATGAAAAAATTTTATTTTTTAATTAGTAAGCTTCAATTAAAGAAAATTGCTTGTTTTAGCTCTTAACTTTTCTTTCTTGGCTTTAAAACCTTCTTGACCAAAAAAGTTCGAGTAATTCAAATTTCTTTTGAAAGTAAAATTAAATGGAACGATGACTTTTCCATCCTAATTTCACTCTCTTTTGTGACAGGTGAAAAAAGATGTAACCTGGAGGCAGATAGATGAGGTAGGACATGGCTGTCACTTTTTTTGTTAATTAATGCTATAAGCTAAGTTTGCAACTTGCATAGCATAGTAGTTTTGAAGTAACTGCTTCAATCGGAAGTAGAAAGAAAGTGTGAGTCAAAAGGAGATGACGAGTCACATGTGTTAATTAATTAATTATAATTATCATTGCTTCATCATTTTTCTTTTTTCCCATTTTGCATTTGTTCTTTTTCTTTTGCTAATTCTTTTCATGTTTCAAATAGCACACTTAAAAATATTCAAGGGAAAAACAATCATCCTACGTTAACGATACAATTTAACAAATATTTTTGTTGCAGTGATATTTTTGTTATTAAATTCCAATCTTTTCTTACACTACAATCATTTTTAGATTCCTTTTTTTTATTTATTTCATTTTGTGGTTTTTTAATTGTTGGCAAATATTTTCGCTGGGAAAGAGAATCATATGTTTTTTTTTTTTTTGAGGATTAAACAATTCATTTAACTTTTGATAGCAGAAGAAATTATTTTATAGTTGCTTCTGTAGCAAAGTTGCTTTAATTGTCTGCTCAATTTAGGAAGAAAACACGTCGAAGTTGGAACTGTAAAAAAATGTGAAATTATTAGAAGTGACATTGTCTTATTGGAGGACAGTAAGACAAAAAGAAGGAAATAGTGTTGCAGTTACTGTTGCAAATAAATTCAAAGATTTTCAGCTAAATTATAATTAGAATTAGATTGATCTTGGCAGAAAGATAAGCTTAAACGGTGGCAAATGAAGGAGCAACATGAAGTTGACAGTAACTGAAGGATGATAAGATAACAAGCTTAGGTGGCATAAATCTGATAATAACTGTAATGTGGCATGCATTTAGCAGGATAGCACAAATCTGATAGTAGTTCGAAGAGTGATATAAGTCTGGAAAACAGAAGGAGTGTTGCAGTTATTCAATGAAGAGAATATAATACCAAATAATGGTTTGTATTTGAATAATTGTCTGGACGATTGATGCATATTATAATTGAGGACATAGCAAGAATACAGGTGAGGTCAAGGCTAGAAGGAGGAAAAGTTTGAAGAAAAGTAAGCACTCATTGGATGAAATATCAAGGAAATTGGAGCAGAAAGAGGGAAAAGATGGGTGGATGGAGTGTAAGTAAAGAGAAATGAAATAGTAATTCGTTTTAGTTCAGCAAAAAAGGCTAGGAGCTGAATGAAATAAGACATAGTAACCTTGAAGAATAGGCCCAAATTATTAGTGCCTCATTTATTGATAGTGACAAATGACACTCATTTTAGGACTCTTTCATTACCCAAATGATAGATATGTGTTCGGTTCATCACATCAAGTTCTGTCATTTTGGTCGACTATCATTTAGGTTATGTCCTAAATTAGGAAAGAACAAAAATGATGTCATCAAGTTAATGATAGAAGTTGATCAATTCTACCTTTTTGCGTTTCAGTTAGATTCAATCGATTTACTTATCTTCTCTAAAGTTGATTATCTGAGAATAAAACATACCGTAACTGTATGCAAAATACCTTATTCATGGAAAGCGAACTGTGAAGTTTTTTTCAAGTCATCTTGTGAAAACGAAGAATATATTTCTGTTCCTGAAAGCTAATTTAATTTTTCACTATCTGAAACGAAACATGTCAAAAGACGTTGTTGTCTTGATTGAATTCAAAGCTTCTCATTCATTCTCTTTCGATCCTAAAACTATCACTTATTTCCAATAATTTCCTGCGAGTTTATTTGCACTTGAAGCGTAAAAAGTATGTTAATGAATTGAGAATTTTTAGCAAAATATTTTTTCGTTCAACAGAAATGCATCGACCAACAAGTGCGCTGCTCTGAGCGAAATTATTTCTCTTTAGGATGTTTCAAACTTTCTGTTCTGGTCAGACGGACAAGACTGAATGTGAAAATGATAACGTAAAAACGACTTAACAGAAGAAATAAATACATTTTCAACAAAGTGATGAAAAGTTATGTAAACACACAATTATATAGTATATTTAATCCGTAGAAGTTTTCGTCTTCTTTCTGTCACATTTTGTTATGGCTTTTTTCCTTAATGCAATAATAATGTACAGACAACATCTTCTCTTAATAATACACGACATACATTTGTTTGTTTTAAAATTAGGAATTACAATTTTTAACAGTTAATGGGTTTAAGATGAGTGAGCAAAGAGAAAATGAGGAAAATGAAGTGAAGAAGCAATATTTTGAAACTTTTATTTTTGCTCCAATTATTTTAAATACTTTTCAAAAATTAATGAACTCCTAGCAAACTAGCAATCTTTTTTTCTGTTAAGTTGAACCCCTCCAGACTAGTGTAAAGCACTTTTAGATTTACTTTCAAAGGATATATTAATTGGACATTGCCAGGAAGGAAAAAAAATTTTTACTATGACATTACTAATTCCTGCCATATTGTTTTAATTCGAAACTTCAGAAAGAATGGTAGCAAAGTGAAGTGCATTCGAGTTT
>RCAB01000663.1:0-28374 GCA_003640385.1 Setaria digitata | reverse complement strand
TAATAATAATAATAATAATAATAATAATAATAATAATAATAATAATAATCATTCTGTTTATTTGATAGGTGTGATGTTGAATGGATAAATATGCAAAGTTATGTAAAAATATGTTCAATTTACAGTGAATAAATTTAACTTTCGATGAAAAATGGAAATGTATGAAATTTAGAAATGCATTCAAATATCAATTTTACACAATAATCTTTTTTCATTTATTTGTTTATTTTTTCAATTTTTTTCCCGTTCTTTTATTATTTCGTTTTCTTTCAATATTTTTCCGAAAGGAAAGAATGGAATAACGATGACATACAATGATAGTGTGATATGTATATCGAAGTACCACCGGTCATGCTGTTGATGATTACATCTGAAACTGGAAATTAGTGAAAGAAAAAAAAGGAAATTGTAAACCAGCTTCCTGCGGGGTCTTCTCGACATCATTTATATTATTGCTTCTCAAACCATGATAATGGAAAGAAAAACGAAGAAGAAATAGATTCTATTTCATTTCATCAAATTTATTGTCACTTTCATGCCATTTCAGTGATTATCCTTTACTTTTACTTCAAAATTTTCATATAGTTTACTGTTAGCTCAGTNAAAATTTTCATATAGTTTACTGTTAGCTCAGTCATTCTAGCTAGATTCCAGCTCAATTCATATTTTAATTTACTGCCAATTAATTTCCGTATTTATGCTTAATTGATGTTTGGTAATTTAATTCGGAACATTCTAGAAAAGAAAAAACACTTCTGTTTATGTTTAATTATTGCGTAGCAATTCAATTCTTCCCAAAAATATTACTTATTCTGCAATTTCTTAACAATTAGATTAGACTACTGAGACTACTCTAAAATAGCAAAATGAATTAAAAACAGTCTCGACAATAATAGATCATTAAATTGAACACTAAATTTTTTTCCACATAAAAATACTTAATTAGTTAGAAAACTTGTTCATAACTCAAAATGAAAGAACATTTTTCAAAAATTTCATAAAGAATTTTTACCTCTTTTTTTTTTGAAGAAAAAAAAACACATTTTTCTTCTTAACATTTGTTCAGTTATTTCAAATTCCAATTTCTTTCCTTCTTTTTCTAAACAATGTCTAAAAACTGCAGTAATTTTTGGGATTAAAAATTAGCAGAAAACTTGATGACGCAATAAGTGATTAGAGTTGTGGTGATTAGAAATTGATTAGCAACATTTTCTAGAAAAGAAAAAAATTAAAAAAATTAATATAGAATAATCGAGATTTCATAATATCTTCACTTTTGTAGACTCAATTATAAGATTAGCTCCTAAAACAAAATATGAGTAAAGGAAGAAGGGAAATGTTAGAGCAAAACTTATATTGAAAAATTTAATCGTCTTCTATTTCCTGTGTCAGCAATAAATTATGATGAAGATGGATTTGCTTCTTTTCCTTTACGTATTAAAGAAAAGTAATTGCTTCAGTGTAACAATCTTTTTATTACTTCACAACATTTAATTATCAATTTTAAAGGAGTTAAACGGTGGTGGCTTCATTTCATATCAAAACTTTTTTTACAGTTTTTCAATTAATCTATTTGTTACTATTTTGGCTTCGAAATCGTGCACACATATATATGATCGTGATAATTTTTCCGTTTATCATTTTTTTTCTAACAATTTCCACGAATAGTGCTTCGAATGGAAACGATAATAGGTTAATTATTTATATGATTTATGGTAATTATCATCAATCATGAAAATGATTAGAAAATAGACATGCGACTTTATTGTGAGCATCTTTGATAATACTAACTAAATCAACAGACAGTATCAATGATTATATGCATTATTACACTCAGTAATTCACTGTACTACAACAATTAATTAAAATCAGTTGCTGGTACTGAGAATTAATTCTTAAAACTACAAATTCATTCCCATATATTTCCAATAAACTATATTGTAGCTTGTATTTCCAAGACTACTATGAAACACTTTCATTATTCAGGACTTATACAATGCTTCGAATCAGTCCTGAAAATGAGGAGCAAATGCAATTTTTATTCAATTTATATCTTACTGATGATGAAATGGTACGATCTTTTTCATTAAAAAACCCTCTGAAACATCCAAATGAAAGCAATCTTAATTAATAATTATTGAAATTTAAAAGAAATAAATTCAACAATTTAAGTTAAATTTATATCAAGTTTACAACATTGTGCTATAATTTGCATTACTGTTAAATTAAAAATAATTGCTGCTTACTAACAAACAATAATTTAAATTCAGTTCTTATTGCAAAATTTTGTTTATTTATTTATTTTTTCGTTTCAGTTGAATTTTTGGAAACCACCAGTAAGAATTAACGAAACCGTAGACGTTATGATTTATCCAGGATTCAGGGATAATTTAGAGCAACTTTTTAAATTGAAATCAATTCCATATCACATTAAAGTTGCAGATTTCGGGCGGTAAATTATTTATTAATCATTTCAATCATTTATAAATTTTTAATCGATTATTTATCAAATATTTAATTAGCCATTTTGGAAACAGTAGCACTTGCTGAAGCGACTTGACAGTTATTTTATTTCAGTTGCTCTTATTTCATTCAACTTCTTTCACATTTTAATTTAAAAGTGCAACTTAGAACTACCGTATATATTTATCAATATATTTTTTATTTTTTACAATTTAACAATTTTTTTCCTTTTTTCATAATCTTTTTGTAATTCCCAATTCTTATGATACATTTTTTTCTTTTATTAATTTTTTCGTTCTTTTTTTTATCTTAGATGCTTAATTTGCTATTGCAGTTAATTTTTTTCCTAAATTTGAAAGTTTTAACAGCAACAACTACAAGGAAAAAAAAACACTTCGCCATGAATTGTAATATATTATTTCATAGAACTATGAACTATAAAATATGTTCCTATAAAATTTGATCTGTCTATTCCAGTTTCAAAATTAATAACTGCAAAGAGAAAATCAAATTTGTTCTGAAATTAGCATATCAATTATCAGATTTGATAAATTTTTCCATTAATCAATATAACAAACTGGATAACAAATTTTGAAGATATCTGGAAAGCAAACAGGAAACAGCACCAAGAAGAAAGAAGCCACTGAAAGAAGAAGAAAGAAGACTTCGGGATGATAGCACCAAAAATTTAGACCTGTTCTTGGGAGAGTACCACTCCTACGACAATATTGTTCAGTGGTTGAAGAATTTGGAAATGCAATTTAAGGACATCGTGAAAGTTACTTCCATTGGTGTTACATCCGAGGGAAGAACTATTTACGGAGTTAAGGTTGGCCAATTTCGTCCAAGACTAAGACTGAGCCACAGTTAACTTTTAGCCAGTAAGCAGTAATAATCATGTCGAAATATAAGTGTGGCATACCTGTAGTTGTCCTGAAATACATTACCTGTCACCAATCTGAAATATAAATGTGGCATACCTTTCGTTATCCTGAAATATAAAGAAGCATGAGTTACTTATTTGTTGTTAATCAGAAATATAAATAATTATGAAATACCTACCTGTAATAGTTATTCACGTACATAAATACACATCTGATTGTGGTTATTCTGAAATATAAATAAGTATGTGAAACTTACTCGCCTGTAAATAGTCTAAAATAAAAATATGACATAGTTGTCGTTATTGCCAAAAACAAATAAGTTCCAGATATCCATTTATAGTCATTCTGCAATAGAAATAAGTATGAGATACCTTTGAGTTATTCAAAGAAAAAAAAACAATAGACTTACTAATAATATTTGATTAGTCGTTTCTTAATTTTCAGCCTCGTTTGACAGTTTTTTAATGCTTGTTGTTTGCTTAGTTCTGCGGTAGAATTTTTGCTGAGCTATCAGATGACACTGACAGGAATAACTTTATAGTTTACAGGAGGAAATTTCGAATTTTTTTTTTTTCACAATTTGTTTATTTATATATATATATATTTTTTTTAGCTTGGCACCAAACATGCTAATTCAGCAGCACCTGTGGTTTGGATTGATGCTGGAATTCATGCAAGGGAATGGGCAGCTGTTCATACCGCATTATACTTAATTAAACAGGTGTAGTTTCTTAATTAACAAAACCATTCTAAATAATTGCTTTTTTCTTTTGTTTTTCTGTTAAGGGTTAAAATTTGCAATAGGATTTAAGAAATATTATAGTTTGCTTATTTGGCCTTAATTTAAGTGCTAAAATTTGAGAAGCTTATGAAAATTTTTTGAAAAATAATGCAAACATACAAAACAAAACAATATATCAGAGAGTGAAATTTCTTTTAAAATTTTTGTAAAAATTAAATTAAATTAAGTGAAATTTTTTGAATTTAATAGTGAAATAATGATTTAATGATAAAATTTTTTCAGCTGATCGCAGAATATTATTTGAATTCGAAAATTGCAAATTACCTAGGACAACTGGATATTTATATATATCCTTGCTTAAATCCGGATGGTTATGAATATACACGATTGAAACCCAATGATCCCTCTGTAAATTTCTAAATTTTTAAAAATTTAAAAAAAAATTAAAATACAATCTTTTTTGACTTAAATTATAATTTGAAAAATGTTGAAAAAATTTCTGAAAATCATTTTAATATCAAAGTGATTCCTCTTATTCTGTATTAATTTTTTGATTTCGATTTCCTAGTAAACTATACCTGGAAAATATCATTTTTTACAGGTGTTTAATTATGCGCCGATAAAACATTCAAATATTAAGGCTTTCTTTCTTGGCAAAAATCTTTTAATTATGTGAATTTCCTAAATTTGTTATTCCTTTTATAATAATAATAACAAATTAAAATTTGAAATTATTCATGATTTATTTGAAGGTTCGCTTATGGCGTAAAAATAGAGGTTCAACGAAATTTTGTAAATGGAAAGATGGCAACCAACAGTGCTGCCAAGGAGTTGATTTAAATCGAAATTTTGCATTTCATTTTGGTGGTAGAAAATTTTGAAAATTCGTTTTTTTTTTTTCTTTTTAATGAGAAATATATCCTTCTTTTTTTCTTTTTAATAAGAAATATATCTAAGTGATAGTTCTTGACTAATTGCTCTAAACTTACAAAAATCTCTAATGCATAATTTACTTTCTAGCCATTAATTTGATTGAGAAAAATTTATTTCAGTCCTATTTCCTTTCATTATATTCAGATGTTTCCAGTGAGAAATTCAAAAATTGCAATTAAATATTTGAAAAAATTATTCTTTAAAGGAACTGAAAAAATTAACATCAGCAATGATAATTTTTTTTTTCTTCAAATGTAAATTCTTTTATCAATAAATATTGCTGAAACAATTTTCACTTATTTTATTGCAATCTTTTCTCATTATCATTTAGTTCATAATAGCGAATATTATTCTAATATTATTATTTAACATAGTTAGATATTATTTAATATCCATTTCTATTGCTATCTTATTACTAATTTTATTGCTCTTATTATTTTATAGTAACATTTATCATTTATTTCCAGAAATTGGTTCCAGTTCATCACCGTGCTCTGACCTTTACCATGGCAAGGAAGCATTTAGCGAACCAGAGACAAGGCAAAGTTTTTTTTTTAATCCTCAGTTTTGAAATAATTTCTATTTCAATTAATGCCCGTAGAGTTTGCTGAAAAAAAAAAGCTTAGAAAAGTTCTGGAAATATGACAATTTAATCAATAATTGACATTTCTCTACACAAAAAAAAAAGTTTACAAAGTTTCTGCTTTTTTATTTCTCTTTTTTATTGGAGAAAAATTGATATTAGACAAAATATTTCATACTATCATCATTTCCTAAACTACTGACAAGCAAAGTTTTAGATTTTTTATCTTGCAGAGCTGTACGTGATGCCGTGCTATCGTTACGTAACAGAATGCAAGCATATATCACGCTGCATACTTATTCACAGCTATGGATTTATCCATATTCAAATGCATTTTTATCATATTCATCTGACGTTAAAGATTTGGTAAGCAAAAAATTTTTAAAAAGATTTTAGTTTCTTTTTTTTTTCACAAAAAAAAAAAATTTTTTTTTTTGATAATATGACTTAAAAGGAAGAAGAGTGATTGAATTAATTTCAGAAAGCAGTTGCAGCAGAAGCTGTAAAGGCGATAAAACAATTATATGGAACAAATTATCACTATGGCACTGGACCTGAAGTTATATGCAAGTTCATAAAAATATTTTTTTTTTTTCGACTTGTTTTTGTAACTTATAAAATGTGCAAACAAACGAACTGGAAAAAAAGGTGAATATGAGGAATTTTGTTAATATCAGATGAAGAAATGAAGATAATGATAATGTGATAAGAAAAAGAAAGATAAAGAGAGAAGAACAATGATGAATGATTTTTATGTGGGAAGTTGGAAAAGAAGAGAATTACTATTAAAACTGATAGAAATTAAATTTTGCAGACGCATTTTCTGGTGGTTCATCTGATTGGGCTAAAGCAACTGGAAATGTTAAATATTCATATACAATCGAATTACGTCCTTCAAAATTGTGTTGGTTTTAATTATAAATAACAGTTGGATATTTTCGGTAATTTCACAGAAAGAAAAATTCAATTATTTACGGAATTTTGCAAAAAAAAAAAAAAAAAAATGCTTATTTCAAATTAATTTCAGACTAATTTCTGATCTGAAGTATTTTTTGAGAGTAAACGCTAAGATGAATTAATTTTCTAGCCTGGAATGGTTTTATTTTGGATAAACGAGAACTTATACCGACCGGGAAAGAAACATTTGAAGGTATTAAAGTGGTTATTGATAAAGTGATCGACGAGGTAAACAAACAAGGTATGACAGTGCTACCTGACATTAAGGCAAGATATGACAGTGTGATATAACACAAAGGTGTAGTAAAGAGTTGCATAACTTTCAGGTCAGGTAGGATAGTGGTATCTAAATTTGAATTTAAATAAGTGTTGTAAGTAAATAGTTAAATATTATTTGAAAACATTAGTAATTCTGTAAAAAGCTTACCAATTATACTTTTTTCTCAGTTAAATTATTTGCTGACAGCTTTTCCTCATAATAAAATTTTTCATCCAACAGTAGTTCAAAAAAAGTGAAATTTCTTACTTTAACAGTTTTTTTCCCCCTTCTTATATATTTTTTAATATAAATGGTGCCAAAGAGAGAGAGGGAGAGAGAGAGAGAGAAGGCAAGAGAGGGAAGGGGAGAGAGGTGAAAAGAGAGAAAGAACTGAGAATTAAACTTTCAGAAAAATACTAGAAGTGCTGGTGTTGCAAACTGAAAGAAAAGTGGAAAAATTCTATTTAAGAAGTGATATCAGTATGTAACGAACAGGCGCTACTCCGTGAATATTGGAAAAGAAAAAATTTTATAATATGTGAAAATTCGGAAGCAGTTGCGCGGTTAAAATTACACAAAAGAAAATGAGAATTTTGTTAAAATTTAATTTGGAAAAAAAAAGCTTAACTGTTGATGTGACATAATTTCAAGCATGATAATTATATGTATTAGCTTTGTGGATTAGTTGTCTGTTCACTTTTCTTTTTTTTTTTTTTCCCTCTCTCAATATTTTGAATTAAACTAAAAAAAAAAGAATCGGTCAAATTTAGTTCAGATTCAATTGTTCGAATTTGTAAACTCACATTGGAAAATACATCATTAGTTTATTGATAATAAATAATGACGACAGTTACTAATGATAATGATAATGATAATGGTAGCTAATTACAGTAGACTCAAAACTAGATATAATTTACACTGCTTTAGTAGAATAATTAATTCGTTTGTAATTTCAGCAAGTGATTGTTTCGTACCGTATTTGATGTCTATTTTGCATTCAGTCATTGTTTCACTACACAAATAATTTATTGCAAAACTTGATACAATAATTTTCTTTTTTTTTTTGTTGTCTTCTTATTTCGTCTTCAGTTTTTTGCAAAGCATAAGCGATGTCACCTGAAATATCAGAAATTATAAGTAATCTACAGTAAATATATCTCAAAGCCTTCCTTTCATTGTCATAAACTAGAAGTCAATTAAATGTATCAATCAAAAATTAATCGACATCTTAAAATACATCACTTTTTGGCAACTTAGTTGACAAGTTTCAACTAACAATTTATAAAAATTATAAAAATTTAACAGTGATTAAATAATTGTTGCTATGTTGGTTAATTAAATTCAACATTTCAGCAAAATTTAAGACTTCCTAGCAAATCCATATTACATATATTCAGGAATTTCAAACAAAAAAAAAAAAAAAAAAAGAAAGAAAAATTCTAAAAAAATTAATTATAAAACGAAAATCGCAGTAGATTTTTATTAAAAAAAGTATAAAGATTCGATGCCTGTGAGCTCGAAACGAGTCGTTTATTGCATTATAAATTATTAATAAACTTTATTGCAAATGTTAACTTGTAAGATTAGAATTTTGCTAAATTACTTATCAAATTTTAAAGTTCTCATTAATATTATCTAAAAAAGTGCTAATTTTGCGTTTTAATTATTCGACTAATACTGCATATTACTTTCTCAGCTAAACAAATATTTTTATCGCTTTTGTCAATTTTATCATACTTCTTTCCTTCATCTTCATAACTTTCACTAAAATTGTTTCTTTTGATTACGGTAGAAAACGAATCTCAAAATTGTGAGAAAAGAAGAGAAGAAGGAAAAAACAAGAGAAAATGAAAATTTGTAATTGTAATTTGCGGCGAATGTTGTTTTGACAAACAAACATAAAAACAATTAAATTGTCTTCTTTTTTTTTTTCTTTTTTTGTAAGTTGAGGGAAAATGATAAAAAGTAAAAAGAGCGGAAAGAAAGGAGAGGAAAGTTTACTTTTGTTTTTTTTCAGAATTATTAATTAAAACAAAATTACGACAATTTATGCTTAAAATCCATAATCAAAAAAAATGATCTGATCTAGCTAGAAATGCGTTCCCCTCAAAGTGAGATCACCAGCTACAAAATTATCATTCAAATCAACTGGTAAATATAGCACAAATCAATCTATATCATTATCTTTTAACAAGATTCCAAACAATCAAAATAAAACTGATTTTGTATCCACACAGTATTTCCTTCCGCGAACTACACATGTTCCCACTTCATACTACTGTACACTCACTCACAATATGCTGTTCACGGCTTACTGTATGACTACAGTATGTTGTACATAGCATTACTGCATCCAACAGTATTGTTACAGATGTGTTTATTAATGTTACTGTGTTCAATTGTATACCTAAACCGTGTTCGAGCTGCTACTATATTTAAACATGTATCCTGCATACCATTCACAATGTTACTGTACGTCACTGTATCCAATTTTGTGTGTTATTCGATTATATACCACATTATTCTGTGCATGATGCTACTGTGTTCAACAACTATATGTCCAAACTGTCTTGTGCATGATGTTACTGTATTCAACTATATGCCCATAGTTACAGTATTGTAGCTGACAGTATGATTGCAATGTATTTCACATGATATTGTATTTTCAGTTTGCTAAATGTTGCACGTTACTTCTTGCAGTACCATCAATTCCATAAAGTAACTGTGTTTTCTTTATCTTTCGAACAACAATTCCCTGGAGGCATTTTTAAAATTTACAGTTCTTTTTCTATTTCATTTTTCTGCTTTTGCCTTTCCTTGTTCAGCAAGCATATTTCTGTTCTTTCTGGAAGAGAAATAACGATGATTGTTTTACCTTTTAAAACCTTACGATACTATTTTCAATTTAATATCGTTTAAAATGAATTGAATTGGACAAACTGATGGCGTGGGAAATATTCTCCTTACATTTCTTACGCCGTAAATTTTATTTTATTTTAGCTTTCGTCTTTTTTCGTTTGCCTTTTTCATTTTCAGCATCATTTAGCCATTATTTCTTGTCTTTTAGTTTTTTTTTTTTTAGCACTTTTTTCTTTTATTTCAAATGAATGTTTTTGCAACGTAGATTTATGATCTAAATATCCAATGCTGACTAATTTGAATTTCAAACTTTAAAAAAATTCAATCATCATTTCAAATTAAATCCATCGTAGTGAATTTGTCAATTACTATATATATATATATATATATATATATCATTTGTATATATATATATCATTTATTTCATTTATATATATATATATATAAATGAAATACTATATAAATTTATATATATAAATGAAATACTTATATATATATAAGTATTTCATTTATAGATGATAGCAAACAATAATTTATGCACTATCTTTATTAGAGCCCTGTATTTTTTACTTCCATTTAAATTCTTTCTGTTCATTTTAGTTCTTGTAATTTCCATCGGAAATTATTGCCAGTCATATTTGATTTCAGATATTTTGAAAGGTCATGATCGTGATTTATTGCGATTTTTTTTCGAATTTTTGGAATGCGGTAAAGTGATCAGTCATTTCTTCTATTATTTTGTATTTGAATTTTCATTAAATGTATTTCGTAACCTTTTTTTTCTTTACCTAATCAAATCTTTTAATTTATGCATTCCATACAAAAATCATTGCAATTGGCTTATAACTTATAAATTACCTATGCCTGAATAAACTAATTATTCAGTGAAATTTTCGTATGAAATATTTTAAATTCCAAAATTCCTTTCGTTCTTTGTTTGTATGTAATAAATGAATTGGTGGTGAGGGAAGCAGATGATGAAACAGAAAGAATGAAGAAGACGAATGAAATATTTCTGATGATTTGCTAGTGACATATATATATTATCGAATATATATATATATATACATGTATAATCGAATATATATATATATATATATTCGACTTAATATTGCCAGTATGATTTAGAATTTTTTTAAATTTTTATTCCTTCCACTTTTGAATTTAATTTTTTGTTTTTTCTTTTGCCTATGAAAAAATTGATGGAATCGCTGTAAAACGCTGACACTGACTAATTTTTTTCTGTTTTTTCCTCTTACCAAACAAATTACAATATATTTCCTTCATTTATCAATTTCTGATTTTCATTTCTTTTTAGTTACATATGATTTCCATTTTACTTTGAACATGAACATAGAAATTTTCGTATGAATACAGAAATTTTTATCTTTTAGTCGTAAAAAAAGTAATTTTCAATTTATTTTATTTTTTGCTGGTTTAAAAAAAAAAATTTTACTTTTTGTTCTCAACTCATATCACTGTCAGAATATTGATGAAAATCTAAATGTAAGATATAAGAGTGTAGTAATAACCAAAATATATATAGAATAAAATTCTGAGCAGAAAAAAGGAAACTACAGAAATAAAATATCAAGTAAAATAAAACAAAACATAATATTAGTTTTTCCTCGGTGGTGGGGAGGAAATTATGATTGAGAATTATATATTATCTTCATTCTGGTAAACTTTTATTTATAGCCTAAATTGTAATTAAAATTTTTATAGAAATACTCCAAACACAAACTTTGAAAAATTGCCCATTTTCCCTTTTTTTTTCCTTTTTTTCTTTTTCTTTTTTTAAATTAAATTTAGTTTTAAGAAAAATTTCATACTCCATAATGATATGGTACTAGTTCACTCCCTACAAATGAAATTTCTATCCATCATACTGATAAGAAATTTGTGATTAGATTGAACGATATTGTTTGTAGTGACCATTTATTTTAAGTTTTCAGACGAGATTGTTTAACATTTATTTCCTAAATTAACACTCATCGTTGTGCAATTAATAAAATTTTCATCTCATAGAAGTCATTTAAGTGCAAAAATATCTCCTCAATTTTAGAATTTAACAAATTCAAACTAAAAATCTGTGCTTAATTTAGTTTATCATTTTCCTACTCTCTTTCTTCTTTTGCTTTGCCTTTTATTAATTGAAAAGAATTATATAGTTTATAATGAATAGCATTAATTGTTGAGAGTATTTGAAAAACATAATTTGAAATGAGAATTGATGCAATTTAATGCATTTCATATGGAGATAACAATATGCATCAAATTATCACTTTATAACCGGATTATTGACTGTATAAGTTCTTCGCAGATAAACAAGCATTGTCAAAAGTTTGCTCACTTCTATTAAGTATCTCAAAATTTTACTTAAAATATACTTCGCTATGCGCTGGTGCAATACATTGCGTAATTATGTTCATTTCAGATTAATTAAATGAGATTTTTGGTGCATTGCAATTAAACAAGTTAATATTATTATATTCTAATATTCCTCATTGTGAAATTTTAAATTATTGTTATTACGGTTACTTATCTTCTCTTAATTTCTTCATTTTTTTTTCTTCAAATTTAATTAAAACTTAAGCGCTGTTTTAAATATTTGTTTACCATTTTTAATTTAAATTAAACTTGTTGAAGGAAGGAAAAAGCATTTGTATCTGAGATCTGTTTATTTAGGAAATATTATTTATTTTATACAATTACACAATTCATTTACACTATTTTAATTTCACAGGCCTTCTATTTACACTCTTTTCCAATTCTCAACAACTTCAGATAATTTATTTTTCATTTTAAAATGCAAAAAAGCCTTTAACAGTTACTTTTTTTCAGGAAAAAAAAAGAGTGAATTAGTATATGTTTTAAAAATCGCACAGAATTCACTTTTCTTTAGTTTCATCCATATAAACTTGCTTTGTTTTATTATCCAACGAAACATTTACCAACTTCATTCCCTAGAAATTCCAAAATTGATAAATTATTCGAAAAAATTTTTTAAATTTAAAAAAAAAAAGAGAAGAAAAAAGAAACAAGAAATGGTTATAAACCGAACAATAAAAGAAATCACTAGGCTACGAGAAGCGTAAATAAATTTAGATAATTTTGCTCTTAAAAATTTTCCAATCCATCGGATGCTTTTCAAAAATTTTATATCCAAAAAACACACAATTGTTTTTAAAATTAGTAATTCATAACTTTCCTTTTTTTCCTACTTATTACTTGAAATAATACCAATTTTTTTCTTGTTTCATAACTAAAGATTGAATTTACTAATAATTAATTAGGGGTCCATCATCCCTTCGACTCTCTAATTATGCAGCGGAAAGAAAAGTTTCTTCTTCCCATTTTGATATCACTTAAATATATATTTCTTCGTAGCTTTGTGCTTAAGGATGACTGAAATCTAACATTAAGAACTGAAAAAAAAAAAGTAAATCTTTGGTGATTTTTAGCATTTGAGTAATTACAAATTCAATTTTTCCTCATCCATAATAGATAGATGTCGAAAATGTTTGATATTATTTGAAATAAAAGAAGTTTTAAATCCCTTAAATTTTGATTATAATTTCCTAGTTCTAATAGCAAGCATAAATTAATTAAAAAAGACTTTGTTGCATTTTTTTCTTTGTGCGTAGCATTTTCAAATGTGTTTCTATTTTTGTTTTTTGTTTTTTTTCATCTGTGAACTAATATATATAATATAACTAAGAACATCGTCATATTTTAAGTTCAAATTTCAGATTTAACTTCTATCTTTCCTTAAAATTTAACTCCTCTAGTTATCTCATGATTTTTTCTTTCTTTTTTTTGGCAAATAAATTTCTCATTTCTTTAAGAAGTTATGAGAATTTTTTAAAATCTCGTAAGCGACTGCTCGTCATGATCATGATTAAAATTTTATCAGATCTATTTGTGTTCTTTCTCTCATACTGTGAAAGTTTGGCTTATTTCTAAACTGGTTTACAATATGTTTACATCTACTTCATTGAAATCTCTTTTAAAAAAAGGAGAAAAAAAAGGAAAAAAATGAGAAAAAAAAATTATTTGTGATATGTAAGAGATATTAAACTTTATCAGTACGAAATCATTTCAAGACAGATAATTTTCTTCTTGTCATCATGGAATTTTTTCTCTTTTTCTTTTTCCTTTTTTTTATAGGCAAATATTTTTTGTTGTGCTTAATTAACAAATGAAATGTTTCTTTTCATCGCTTCATATTCTTACTTATCTTATATGTAATTTTTTTGGCTCCCTTAACAACAGTCACTGAAAATAATCAAAATTATATTTACATTAAAAAAAAAGTTCCAAATTCGAAAATTTAAAATTTCGCAATTATTTATTCGCAAACAAAATTTCCATTTTTCAAACATTTTATGAAGTGCCATTTCCCCATACCCATTAAATGTCTTAAATGTGAATGAATATTTCTATTTTTTTTACAAAGCATAATTTAAAAAAAAAGAAAAAATTAGACGCACAAATAAAAAAACAAAACATAAAAAGGAATGAATGAATAAAAACTGTAAATTCAAATGCTTTTGCTAATTTTTTAAAACAAGTTCTGATTTAGATCAAATTTCAATTCAAGCTTTTTTTCTTCCTTCTTTGTTATCAAATAACAAAAAAAAAAAAAAAAAAAGGAAAAGAAAGAAAAAATGTAATGGAAGTTTTCATTTCAACACTTTTAATTCAAATCAAGGTCAATTTTATCTATAAACATTTAAATCATAAAAATCTTTCCCCAAATATATATATATATATTTCATTAACCTTTTTCGTAGCTCTCTTTCCCTTTTATCATTTTATCATTTGATGCCCCCTTTATGTCACTTTCTCTGTCAAATCTCATTTTTTTTTTTATTTCAGAAACTTTTTTTCTCATTTCTCCAACTTTCATCCCTTTCATTCCAAATTCCTTTGTTTTTTAATTTCGGCTTTTTTTTTTGTCAAATTTCGTTTTCTTTTTTTCAAGACGAAATGCAAATAAAAATTTAGAACAAAAAGAAAAGCTAAAATTATTTTCATGCACTATTGAATTTTGTTAAATTTGAAACAAAACTTTAAATTTTATGCTAGCTGGCAAAAGTTAAATGTAAATAACTTCGATACTCAATAAAATCAGTTTAGTTCATTTGTCATAAATATTATTATTTTCCATTTTGTTATGGCTGCAATATTCAAAAACACTGATAACACCGAAAGTCAAATTTATTCAACGATTTCAATTATGCTTTATTTGTCGTGATTGAAATTTGCATAAACAGTAGCAACTTGGAGAAATTTAAATGGAATAAATAATTCGTGAAACTTATCATTTACTGACGCTATTATTGTTCTTTTCGAAAGATAACTTCTGTCTTTGAAATTTTGTTTTAAATGATTCATTTTATATTTTTGATTAACTATTTTATGTTTTTTTTTCAAATTTAAATTTTTTTATTTCTTCACCACTATTAGTTATATTTATTTCGTGTAATTTATCTATTTTCTTTTCAGCCATTACTTCACTTCTCATCATTTTGCTACTATAATTGTGAACTTTAAAATCTTGACTTGAAATATAAATTTAAGTGAAAAAAATATCGCATCCATTTCATGCAACATTAATTAATTTGTTGTAATTTACAATCATTAGAATGACGTATTAGACAAATTCGACTTCGTCTTTTCAAGATAGATAGGAATGAATAATTGTATTTCCTTGTTTTTTTTTTCCCCCCTCCCTTTACTAAAATAACACATAATATTGTTGTTGAAAAATATCAAATTGATATTTTAGTAATTAACTAATTTAAAGTGCAATAATAATTAGCATGAAATTTCCAACAGAACACAAAAAAAACCACTTTCCCCTTTCTTTTTTAAATTTATGATAAATAATAAAACTATCAAGTGTAAATTGATATGACTTACTATCACAAAAAAAAAAAAATTATTGAATAATTGTAATTGCGAGATCTCCCCAGAAATCACTTTTGCTCTGTAAAAATTATGATTACTTATTTTATAAAAAATCATGATTTCGTTTTTTTTTCTAGCTAATACAGAAATTTTTTTTTTCTTTTTTTTTCATTACAACTAAGAATATTTCTTCTGCATTCTTGCCTAATTTTTGTTCTGATTGACGAATAGGAAAATTCGATGGATGTCGTAGCAATTATTTTTATAATATATCATTTAATTGTCCAATCAATCATTAATTTTCCTTTTATAATTTGAGAACTTTTTTCTCTTTAGAATTTCATAAATACACGAGCAGTTCAAAAGGTCACTTGAATTGATCAAAAGGTCAAAAGCCTTTGAAACTGCAACAGCTATCGTTTATAATTTGAGAACTTCTTCTCCTTTAGAATTTGAAAAATATACGGACAGTTCGGAAGGTCACTTGAACCGATTAAAAGGTCAAAAAGCCTTTGAAACTGCTAAAATTACCCTCAATTTTCCAAATTTTCCATCGATAAATACAGTTTTTCAATTCATTTCATTCTGCTCCTTGTTCAGCCCTTTTTTATTTTCTTCATTCCTTTTTTTTTTCTTGCTGTCTTCAACTTCTCATTTCTTTTGTTTTTCAAATCTTTACTAATTAATTAATTGTCCATTTCCTGAAACATTACACATTGTAGCGCAATGGTTAGTGATGGCTAAAGTCTCATTGAATTTGGAATAAGATGTTCTATTTCCTCCTGAATCTAATTAATTTACTACCACTTTAATTCACTCTCAATAACAATACTTTAAAAAAAGCATTTCCAATAAAAATTCAAATTACATCCTAATAATTTACTTCAAGATAATTGTGAAAAATATTTAAAAACATTTTACTTAGTTAAAAAAAAAACGACTTTTACCTCTTCGCTATTTGGTAACAAATTTGCGTAATAACAGGTTACTACGAAGTTTCAATTATTAATTCTTTTTCTTTTTTTCTTTTTTAATCGTAATAACAGGTTTTTTCTTCTTTCTCCGAGAAGAATTGAATGAAATTCTTCCCCTTCATATGTATTTCTAAATTTGTTTTAAATCAAATTAGTGTTATTTTATATTTCCAATTATTTTGTTACTTCTTTTATAGTCATAAATTTCACGACTGATTGATTTATTCCCTTTTTTCGGATCTTATTTCTTATTTTATGTTATTTTTCCTTTTTCATGTTATTTTTTTTTAATTAATGATTTTTAATGACTAACATAACTGCAAAAGTTTATAAACTATTTATGTTGATTAATTAACAATTAACAATTGCAGAATTGTGTAGTGCAAAAATTGACGTGAAAAATTCGAAGGAAGATAAACTGAAGAAAATGTTACATCGATATTTAATACAAATAATTATTTCTGTGTGCTTCTTTCTAATTTCGAACACGTCGGCATTCATCAAAGACACTGCATCGTAAGTTTGTTTAATAGGTTGTTATTTGACACGGAAGCGTGAAATGCGTCATTTTGTGTGAAAATTATCATCTACGAACGTGGAAATGACACACATTAGTGTAACACTCACAAATTATTTATTTGGAATGCTTCCTTAATAATCACGTACGTCAACGAAAACGTCAACTTCTAGCTATTGAAAATGAGTCAGATAACATTTCATAACACTGCTGTAAACCGTAATAATGATTTCACGTAAGGTTTCAGGTGAATTTGACTACTTAAGTAATTCAATTCACGTTTTTTTCTTCTAGAACTTTGAAAACAATTCCAAATTCATTAAAAAAACAAAAAACAAAAAGAAAAACAAATTATTTTGCAAAGTGTTGCCACTATTTAAAAGAAAAAAAAAATCCTTCAAATTCTTTTTCCATCAATTAATTTCTGTAAAAAAATGAAACAAATTGCAAATTATATTAATTTATATATAAAGATACTTTATTTTTTTATTTACTTAATAAAAAAAAATAGAACTTGCTGGGGACAAAAAAAACTTAGATTAAAAAAGGTTTGATTCTCTGATTAAGTTTATCATTCTGAAAGAGATTAATAAAATTATCTGCGCATCCTCATGTTTGATTATTGTTATTTTTTATATCAAAATATCACAATCAATCAGTTATCATTTTTTCAAAGTTCAAAGTTATGAATCTCGCTATTGACTAATTAATAATGTAGTAGACTCGAACTTACTGATCACTCGTGAACTCTAATCCGAATATTGTATTTTAGACAACGGATAATTGAATTCCTCCTTTTTTTTTTTTTTTTTTTTTTTGAAATGAAAAAAAATTCCCAAACCGTCAGACAGTGTTGAAAAGATGCATTTCACCAAGGTTAAATTAAATTTTGTACCATTAAAGATCTAATTAGTGGCTGTATTAAATTAATATAATTTGTTAGCTGATGTTTGAATTACTTCAAGACAATTTTAGCTGATATCGAATGTTGTTGAAATGATATTCTGTACCTAATTATGAATATGAATGATTATGAAAAGATAACAATGATAAGAATATTATAATACAAAAATTGCATGCCGTGAATTCTAGAAGTAAATTTAATTGTTAATAATATTGCTAAAAGACCTTTCTAATTTTTCATTGCTTTCAATCCTTTAAAATTTTTTCATTTCATTTTGTTTGCTTCCCTTCTTCCTTTTTTTTTTTGAAAATTCAAGTTTTAACCACTTTAATACTTTTCCCATATTTCAAAAATTTATTTTAGAAATTTTAATATTTTCCAGAAAATACAGAGTTATACGAATGGTACCGGAAAACAAAAATCAGCTAACAATTATTAACAAATTATACTACGAATCCACAGATTCACAGGTTTTTTTTATCATTAATTATTTATTTATTTGTTAATTTCTCAAATAATGTAATTAGTATTTGAAATTAATCCAAAACTATTAATTTGCTAACTTCATTCTTCATTTTATTAGCTTTTTTCTCTCTTTTTTTTCCTTAGAAAAACATCTAGAAATCGATCGACTATCTTTCATTGAAAATTTACAACGATTTTGTTCCTGATATCATCAAATTATTAAGGGAATTTTGATAAAACCTTTTCCAAGGAAAAAAAAGAGTGAAATATGTGTAAATAGTTGAATATGTGTAAAAATCAGCGGCAATCACGGAATACGTTATATATGTAAGAAAGAGAAAAATCAACGTTAACGACGTGTACTACGTGATATGTATGAAAAATCACTGTTAATGATAATTACGAGATAAATGATATATGTCAAAATTCAGGTATGAGTATATACGTGATGTGTGTGGAAAAAGAACTTGTCTGAATAATTTTAATAGTAATAGGATGGATTTTGTTATACTTGAAAGTTAAATATTTAGATAACATGGTTACGTGTTTCCTAGATAAGCTTAGCTTTCTACTAAGATTGTATTGAGTGAAATAACATTAATCGATTCTGAGTTAATTCGCTGAGTAAATCTTTAAATATTAATATTTTTAAAAGAAGAATGAAAAAAAAAAAAGCACTTGAAACCTTTTTTTTTTTGTATGGGAAACAGTCATTTCGCATTTTTCAACAAATTTTGAAATTCAATGAAACGAAACTAGATGACTAATTGAATCTCAATATTCGCGCAAAATATTTCAATTGTTCAAAAGATAATCAAAATTGATTCTTTGATTATTTATTGATAAATTAAATAAATTTCCTAATTAGTATTTCAATTATTTTTTTTTAAATATTTTTCTTTCCGGCTCACTCATTACAATCAGTAAATTTCAAAAATGAAAAAGGATAAAATAATAGTTCGAAAAATATAAAAATGAGAAAAAAAATGTGAAATTAATTTTCCAGTTTATGAAACTTGTTTCATCAGTGCAAAAATAGACAAAATGGCTGTTACAGCGTAATTGTTTAATTACTCCCACGACATCATTCTTTTTTTTAATGATTGAAAATTTTTATAAACTTTAAGAACAACTATAATAAAAAACAAAAGCGAAAAAAGAGGAAATGAATGAGAGATGTAAATAGTCATAATAAGATTAATTATCAACAGTCTTTTTTTTTTGCAATTAAGATAAAATGTGACATGAAAAAAGAATGGAAAGAAATAAAACTTGTTAATTAGAAAATACCTATCAAATAATTTTTGTAATATACAAAATAGGAAATCTAACTATAAAAAATTGAAATTCGAAATTTTCAAAGGGACTAAATTCAGAACTGAAAGTGAAATAAGCAAATAGAATTTTGATTTGCATTTTTTGAGAATGTTTGAATGAAATTAGTTAGTTTGTCCAAGCTGCAAAGCAAACATTTTAAGGAGTATATTCTTTAAGTGGTGCTGCTATTTATAATGTATCATTCATCTTAGTGATGTGATAAATGATATGATGAATACTGTTTATTTATTTATTCATTTGCTTGTTTAGTCATTCACTCATTTCAGCTCAATAAATTTCCAATTCAATAAAATGCTTTAATTTATAGCTAAATTTTTGGCGAGAACCAACAGATATTGGCCAATTTGTGGATGTTATGTTAGAGGCAACAATGATTGAATCATTAAAGAATCTTTTTAAGCAAAACAATATCACATTCAAAATTATCATTAATGATGTCCAAAAGTAAGCATAAAAATATCTCTATAATTCCAAATTTTTTAATCATTTAACAAACTGTTTGAAAAAAAAAGATTTCAAACTGTAGAAATATCTTATCACACCAAAAAACGCTTATCACTTAGTAAAAGCGAACATCTCATCACAGAAGCATCTCATCACAGAAGCATCTCATCGTTTAGCAAAGAACACCGTATCACATAATAAGAAACACCTTGTCACATACAAATAGCAGCTTATCACATGATAACACGTAAAACCTTATCACTTAATGGAAAAAACGCCTTATCACATAAAAAGCCTTTATCACATCGTCAAAAGAATCGGATCGCATGACTGCTTTTCTAGACTAATGTTCGAACGAGAAGGTAAACCGTGGAGGAATGCTGAAAAAAATCACACGGTAGCAATGAATTCAATGATGGATTCATTTTTAAGACGTTCGAAAGATGAAAGTTCAATCTCAGATAAGAATAAGGCAAAATATGAATTCGGTGATTATCATTCATATGATAAAATTATGACATGGCTTAATGATATCGAACATTTTTATCCAAATATGGCAAAAGTATTTACAATTGGAACGACATTTGAAAAACGTTTCATTAAGGGCATCAAAGTATTTATTTTGAATAAATTATTTTTCTTTTTTTTTTCAATAATTTTCTTTGAAATAATTCCATTAATTGAAAACTCCTCATTGATTTTTTTTCCTCTTGCACCTTGAATATAATTCATTATTTAATTTCTAATTGATGAAAATTTTGTTAAAATTGAAATTTTCAGATTGGTAATCCAATAAATGAAACTAATAAACGGATAATTTGGATTGATGGTGGAATACATGCTCGAGAATGGGCTTCCATTCATACTGTTTTATATATTATTGATCAGGCAAATATTGATTTATTGATTTATTTTTTTGGACCATGATTGCTGGAATTTAAAAATTTAAACAAAGTGTTATAAAAGATGAGAAAATATAAAAAAATATAGCACCAATTATCTATCCAAGCATATCTAGAAAAAAAAATTTTAAATAAGCTTATTTTTAAATTTCTTAATCTAACTATTAATTAAGCTCAAATTACACTTTGTAGTTTCAAACTGCTTAATGAAATTTTGGAACATTCTTGCCAAAAAATTTCAGCTAATATCACGGTATGGGATTGACCCTCAGATTACATCCTACATCGATACATTGAATTTTTACATTGTTCCGGTTGTGAATCCGGATGGATACGAATATTCACGGTCCGATCGGACACCGAGGGTACCTCAAATTGATCATTAATTAGTTCAGGACAAATTGATTGAAATACATTGGAAAATAAGTGTTTTCTTTTTAAACAACATTACTTCACAACTAAACAATAAAATTCCATTAAAATATTGGAATTTAATATAATTTAGAGCTATTTATACTTAAGTTTTATTTTGACTTTAGGGAAAAATTTGTCTGCAAAAATTTTAATTTTGGAAAATGAAAAAATAAAATCAGAAACAAACTAAGCCAAATTATTATTGGAATAGCCTATTTAACTAGCAATTAGAGTTATCCTTATTTCTGGTTATTAGAATCTCTTGCTCAAATAATGTTCAGGCCAAATTAAATTCAGATAATAATAAATCATCTAAATAATTAAATATACTTATGAGTAGCTCAAAAGCCCAGAACAAAATAATCGTTGTTTTTTTCCTTTTTTTAGACAAGATTCTGGAGGAAAAATCGTGGTAAGATAGTATGTTTTAAAGACAGTTGGCATCGTAAACGTTGTTGTACTGGAGTGGATTTAAATCGAAATTTCGATTTTCATTGGGGAGGTTTGTTTCACTGAATTTTTTGTTTTCAGATTTTAATTGAAAATTTGTTCGAAATTTAAAAATTGCTTGCTCAAAACGAGATTGAACAAAATTATTTCTTTCTTCCTCTTTTTTTTTTTTCGAAATATAACTAAATATTATTGTGATAAGCATGTAAGAAATGAAGTAATTACATTTATTTAGTAAATAGGTTTATGGTTTTGATAAAAAGAAACTTCGTTGGAAGAAAGAAGTATTTGTAATTGTTTAATAAACGAAAAAATTGATAATTATAAGCGTAATATATTGAAAATTATGAAAAATCGAATTATGAAATAAAATGAGTTTTGAACTTAAATTTATCGGCAAATTTTTTTTTTTTTGCTCAATTTTGTTTTTTAAATGCAGAAATTGGTTCGAGTTCAGATGTCTGTTCAGAGGTTTATCATGGTAGTAGACCATTTAGCGAACCCGAAACAAGGTATCGAAGTGATTAATATTTTTATTAAATAAATTAACGATCGCAGATAATGAATCCCCTCCTTTCTCGAAAAAAAAAAAGCCATTATCATTATTAAAATCTATTATCACACACACAAAAAAAAAATGATCAAAATATTGTCAAAAGAAAAATATCATTGCCATTTCCATAGCATATTTTTTGTTTATTTCTCATAAATAAATTCAATAGCAAAATTACAAACTAACAAATAGGTCATTACAAAAAAGAAATGATAAATTATCACTGTGAAGGAGTATGAATAATAGAATATGTAAATAATATTAGAATAATAATATTAATATTAATATTAAAATAATAATATTAGAATATGTATGCGTTGAAAAATTCTAGAAGAAAATATAATTTTAAAAGATGGCAATATTGATTGGGATGAAATTTTTGCAAATTTTATTCGAAACTTTAACACAAGCCTCATTGATAAGGCGTATCATACTAAACTACATTAAATCTGGCAAACTGATATGATAAAATAGTAAATGATAGTAAGAGTAATGTGTAAATAAATATTTTTGAATATTTAGAGCAATACGCGATAAGTTGCTATCAGCGGAAATGTCCGGTAAAGTGGATGCCTTTATTACATTGCATACGTATAGTCAGATGTGGATTCATCCGTATAGTCATAAGCGTCATTCATTTCCGAATGATATCAGTGATCTTGTAAGAATTATTATCATTGTATGATAATTTTTTTCTTATCATATGTTTAACATTTTTTATCATATCATTGGTTTGAACTAGCAGAACAGCAAGTAATTAATGGTTAATGAATGAAAATAAGTTTTTTCTTTTTTAAAAAAAAAAGAAAGAAGAAAAAAGCAAAAAGATTTCAATTGGCTTTTATTTAATTTGAATTAAATAAAATACGAAGTAACAATTTTTTTTAAAGGTAATGTGATGATATGATAAATTTAACAATGATATAATTCGAGAAATTCATTTTTTTTGTTGTTATTAGCATTAAAGTTAAAAAACGAAAATTTATTATTTTTAAGTGATAAATTTTCAAATGCCTTTTTTTTTTAAGAAAAACATTTTCTTTCTTAAACAATAGAAAAAAAAGCTGAACAGAATTATAAATGAATGAAAAGTAGCTAAAAAAAATTTTTTAAAGTTTTTTCTTTTTTGTTTAAGAAATATCGACATTGTTCTAATTAACAGGAAGAAGTTGGAAAACAAGCAGTTAAAGCACTTGAAAATGTGTACGGAACAAAATTTCAGTTTGGCACCGGAGCTGATATTTTATGCGAGATTTCCTTTTTCTTTTTTTCTTAAACTTTATTAATTTTGTTAATTCTAAGAGAAAAAAAATATTCATAAATTAACAAAGAAAGAATGAAAAAATTCAGAATGTATACATTTGTAAATGGGAAGAATATGAGAGAGAATTTTATTATTTAGAATTATTACCTTTAAATTAAATATTAAATAATTAAAATTATTTTTGAGCAATTTATTCTTTTTTACAATTCAATTTGTGAAAGAAAAAAAGCTAAATAAATTGTTTTATTAATTTAACTTAATAAAATTCAATATTACACTTTTAGATCCATCATCCGGTGGCTCAGATGATTGGGCTAAGTCAAAAGCTGGCGTAAAATTCGTATATTTACTTGAATTACGACCCGGCGAACATGGTTAACATGTTGATTTTCCTTTTTTTTTTAAATCCTAGCTTTCTTTTTATCACTATAAATTATAGCTATTTGAAGAAGATTCAAATAGGAATCAAAATTGAATTAAAATTTACTGAATGATGTAAATAAATATTAAATAGTTTCTGAAATTGAATATTGAATGGAATTATTGAAAAAATTTTTCATTCTCTTTTTTATTTTCATAAAAAATAATTTAGATTTTGATGGATTTCTATTAGATCGTCGACAATTGATACCTACTGGGCGTGAAACATGGGCCGGTATACGTATCGTCATCGATGCTATCATACGATCACAAAGTTTGTTCATATTTTTAAATTTTTAATTAAATATAATCCTAGATTAATTCATTCTTCTTCACTGAATACTAAAATTATGTATTTTAGGAGCAGTAGCACCAGGTATAACACTGCTTAACTTAGATGCCAACAGCAAATGGCCAACAATTAAGAATTCATCACAAACTGTCGTACTATTTTCGACACCTCATTTTCTGTCTCGAAATCGGTTCGATGAAATAACAACAACAAGAACAACAACATCACTGCTGCAATCATCAGTTATCACTCCTTTATCACAGTCATTATTTCAATCATCTGGAATGAATCGTAATCAGCAACTGGAATCTTTACATCGAAAATCAGGAAATATTCGGCGTAAATTTTGAATTATTTCAAAATCGTGTCTTTATTTTTAAAACTAATTTTGTAGAAATAACGAAATTAAATGTGCAGAAAAAAAAATAGAAGGGTTGTATATAAAATGTAAAAACGGTTACATTCAAATTCATGAAATTTTCAGATTGAAAGCTTTTTTTTTCCCTAATCCATTATTACTCATTTAGAAATTTTCTATTCTTTTTTCCTTGCACGCAAAAATTTTTGTGAAATTTTAAAATTTCGTTCTAAAAATTTAAATTTTACAGAACGATGTTCAGACACATCACCGTGGTGCACAAGCTGGATTCGTATTAGTCCCGATATTTGCCGATTAGCAGCTGTTTATATGCGACAGCGATGTACCTTTTCATGTGGTTTATGTTAAGAAATTAAGAAAAAACAATTCTTTTTTAATGAAACTTTTTACAATTCTCTTAAAAATCATTTTGACCATCAAAAGAATGACGGAGAGAGAGAGAGAGTAAGAGAGAAAAACGAAATTAGCACAATTTTTTTTCCCTTTCCTCAGTTTTATTTGTACCATTAATTCAGGACTTATTGAAATGAGCAGTGTCAAAGATTAACTAAATAATAGTAATTAACCAAATATTAATTAAACAGTTAAAGTAAAAAAATTCATTAAAGTAGATAAATTAACTGATTAATTTATTAAAATGCTACCAAAAAAAAAAATTTACGAATATTTACATAATAATTAAATGTAATAAGCTTAGTTACACATTTTGAGACGATAAATTAAATATAATTACATCATCCCTACAGATAAATTGAATACAGATATTGCTAATCTATTTGAATAATAAATCGAATATTATAAATCATTGTCATATTTATGTTTTCAAATAAGTTTTCAGCTCTTTTTTCAAAAAAAAAAAAAAAAAAAAGATAATTTTTAAACTACTTTATGAAAGCCTATAACTTTATAATATTGCAATAAAAAAAAAGAATTTTAAAGTTATATTAGTTGTGTTCTTATTTATGCAAATACCAGCTTATTCTAACTGTTTTTGGACTTAAATGTGAAGCTATTATAGATTTCAAATTTGCAATTTTGAAATTATCAATTATTACATTTCTCGAATATATTTCTTGATTAATCTTTTTAGCTGCGAAAAAATGAAACTTTGAAAATTGAAAGAAAAGAAATCGACAAAAATTACATTAAGCTTTATCACTTAATTTTAATATCAACATGTATTCTCTTTCGAACTTCACTATTTCCATCGTTGAGTTTTTTTCTTGAAACATTGAAAATTTCGAAATTTGGAGTGGTAACTGTTTGAATTCTCAAATTCGCCAGCCATTTTTTCTTTTCAAAAATTAATGCTGATTATCGTGAAAGATATCATAAAAGTGATGAGTATTTTTTGAACTTCATTATTTTGTTTAATTTATAAAATAGTAAATGCGGAAAAGAAGTTGCCAATTTTGAACAAATTCACCTGAAAAAAATAAAGCTGAATCTACTGTGTAATTTGATTTTAATTTTTTTAAATTTAAATTGTAAAATTAGACAGGCAAATAAAAATTACCGTGTTCGCTACACACTAAGCAGCAAATTTAGCAATATTTAGCATTGGTAAGTTTTTTTTTTTCTTTGAATTTTTATTTAAATGTTATAAGTTTTGCATCCAACTAAGAGCACCTCTTTCAAACAATTCTCAATTAACTTTTATTACCCAGAAATAATGCATAATGGACGTGTGAATAACTGTACATAACATTCGTGCCTGTTTAATAAATATTGGAAATTAAAAACATTTAAATGCAAAAGTAAATTGATAAACTATAATCATAGTGTGCATGAATCGATTAATTTAATTTATGCATTGCATCTTAAACACATAACACATAACTTAAAGATCAAAAATTATCAGACAAAGCAATTTGGACAGGTCAAAACTAGCAGTAAAAAAATTAAATAAGCAGAAGATTTCTGATCACTTAGCAGTGATCTAAAAATACTTTCTCATTAATAAGCGAAATTATTCGATTTATGATATGTCAATGTGATCAGTGATCACTTTGATGAATACACGTAAAGGTATATTAGAATGATTAAGCTAAGGTAAATTAAGTTATACAATGATTAAACAACTGGATATTTTGTTAAATTGTAGTCATAACTCTAATTAATATCTGCATAGAAATAAAAGAAAAAAAAGGAAAATTAAAAAAACACAAAACGAAACTTAAAAAATTTATTTTTTCCAAATGAAATGGAAAAAAAAAAGAAAATAGCACGAGAAAATAAATCAGCTAACAAATGACATATGAAAAGGGATGACAGCAAAATGAAATTATTTTAGCAGAAGCAAATTTTGTTAATTTTTAAACTTTTTATGATGGTGTCGTGAGGTTTAGCACACAGTAATCCTTTTCCTATCATATCATATAGTTCCTTTTCCTTCCGACTTCTCCTTTTTTTTAGACTGATAAATGGCCAAATGTGAAGCAGATATATGATATGTGAAGCAAAATTTTGATGATTATTTCAAAATTTTTTCCTTTTTTCTTCCTTAAAAAAATTCAATGATCATTTAATTTAACCCATCCAGCTAATTATATTGCAGCCAATATTTTGCAAGCAAATAATTTATTAGAAACACATGGCGAGTAAAAGTTTGAAGAAAATAAATGAAATTGTTATAAAATATTTTGAGAGAAAAAAATCAATCAATCAATCGCAGTGGATGAATTTTTACCAACATTTTATGTCATTTTAGCACTAAAATTAAGATGCAAACAAAATATGCAGTAATCGATGTCATAAAAATGAATTTTAAACAAACTTAATTATTATGGTGAAATTTCTTGCTATTATTACTTATTTTTTTTTAACTTTCAACACTTTTCAAATCTTTCCAATTTTCATTTAACTTCTTTTTTTTTTTAAATGGTAAGGAATTTTTTTAAAAAAGAATTTCGATCAAATTAATTTTAGTATGCTGTTGTTAATGAATTTTTCCGCTGTCTTTTTTAACTTTTTTTTTTCACTTTTCTTACCATATTTTTATTTTTTTCTCGTCTTATTTCCCAAACAAAAAAAAGTGAACCAAAGTATTATTTATTAATGTATTATTTAATTGTTTAATTATCAGATATGGAAAATTAAGCACAAAAAGTACTGCTGCCATTCTCTGTTCTATAATTCTTTGATGTTCAAAATTAAAATTTTGAAGCAAAATTTATTCCCTGCAATTATTCTTTAACAGATTTTTCCTCATCGAACATCATCGCCGCATCAAATTATAAATTTATGCGTTAAAAAATGCGCGGATTTCTTGCGTGAAAGCAAGAAAGATGCGTGAAGTACGAGGAATATGTGGAAGAGTAGAAGTACAGAGAATATATGAAAATGCAAGGAAAACATGTAAATACGAAAAATACGAAAAAATGAGAAATCGTGAAAATACGGAGGATATATGAAATTACAGAGAACAGATGAGAATATGAAGAATGCGGGAAAATGTGAAGG
>RCAB01000662.1:0-28380 GCA_003640385.1 Setaria digitata | reverse complement strand
AAAAAAAAAAACCACACGAATGCATAATTTCTGACCAAATAACACACCTTTCCTTTTTCTACAGCTGGAGACCGAGCCTTCTCTGCAAGTTCACCATCTGTAATGGCTTTCATATAGCTAACATTTTGACATTTTACTTTCTATCACTCTAAAGCGCTAATGCAGTTTATTTCGAACAAAGAGATGACGAAGAAAGATACAGTGGTTGTGAAGCGAAAAGTATTGTCTTCAAATTATAAGCAAAAAAAAGTTCAGTATTTTTAGATTTTAATTTACAAAAGCAATACAACCTTCAATAGGGACTAGATCTGGCGCATCCTTTTCAATCAATGTCTGGATTTTTTGTCGTATTTCTTCATCATCAGCAACATTATCTTCATCCGCCGGCATCTCATCGGATGTTAGTGTTTCAGGTGGCAAATTTTTTTCCGCACGTTTTCGTGCAACATAATCTTTGACCATTGTTCGTGTTTTGTCATCAATCTAGAATCTATGTTGGATTATGTGAAATAGCGATTAAAAAAATTTGGATACTACAATTAACGATTAACGATGGGAAATAGAATAACTGCTCTGGCTAACAACTTTCTTTCCTTAATCCTTTTTGGATAAATACTTTCTCAGCATCCCTAGCCATTTATTCCAGATTTCAACTGTGTTTGCTTCTTGATACCCTCCCCCTTCATTGTGTTTCTATAAAAAAATTCTTACTTTTGCTTCAAAAACTAACTTTAACTACTAATTTTTTCTCTGCGAGAGGATAATCATGCAAAATTCGTAAAGCTCGCATCGTGCCAAATGGACTTTCAAATTCACAAAAACCAAATGCCTGGAATTTGCCATTTGAACCCTGAATTCGCTTCCAAGTTGCAACTGCACCACATTCCTATAAACACCCGAACGATCAAATATTATCTTTGATATACCATAACTCTGATTCATTCAAAAACCAAGAACTCATAATACCAATGCTGTGGATGGTAAGAGCATATAAATAAGGAAATGAGAAAAAAATCAATCATGTTGCTCAATCAAAATATTTATAAACTGTTACTACGAACTGTCCAAATATCTACCGTTAAAATAGCTCGTATCAGTTCGTTGCCGCACTTTTCATTTATATTCCCCACAAAAACTGTAGTGACAGGAGGTTTTTCTGGAGGCTGAAACAAACTTTCATTGAATTTAACCACAAAGCAAAAATAATATCACTAAACGTGAACGAACTTTTTTCTTTTTCACTCCAACACTGTGTAGTAATAAATAGACAAAATAAAATACCTTAGGTTGTGGAGCGGGTGGTGCCGCCATCCGTTGTGCAGCAGCTGCAGCCATGATAGGATTAGGCATAAAATAGGGATTCGGGAAGGGCACTGAAATTGGTTATTCTGACTAAACTGGTTATTCTGTCGACTAAATTCATAGAATATCATGAAAAAAATATGGCTCAATGCTTACTAACAATGAAAACAAGTCATTTGTTATTCGCAACTACACGCATAATCCAGAAAATACAATCAAAAAGAACAGCTTACAACAGTTCAAAGCAACCTATGGTTGCACACTCTAGATCACTCACAGGTATTCATGGAAAATTAGAGATGTAAAACACAAAATTTTCGATGAAAAATATTTATATTTAATCTTCTTGCTACCTCTAGTAAATTAGGGAAACTGATAACAGAATGATGTGTAAGGAAAAATAGAATGCTGAAAATACTGGCGTTTTGGATTAATCGCTACTTACATATACGAGGATATCTAGAAAACTCAAAAAAGGATAAAGAACTTCGATTCTTATGGTTTTGATTTTTGATCCTATTTTTCCTAATGCTTTAAACACGAAGCACAGGAGGGATAGAAAGTAGGTTAATATGAGCAATGTATCGAGAGCTTTTCAACACAGAAATGGATGAAATATGAATTTAATAATCCAATGACACAACAACAACCTGAGAACTGTGTCGCTACAATGACGAGAGAAGCAGGCAACTAGCTAAATAATATTTAGATCTAAGAAGATCTCACCAATGTTCTGAATGTGAAGTTCAAACTTACGAAGCTTTTTGCTGGAAATCTTAAAGAAATCGTAAACTTATTCTGAAGGGGTATTATTCTGCGATGAATTATTTAACAATATAAGCTGCTTCTACAGTAATAAAATATCTCCTATTTCTCATTAATGAATATTTGGTATAGAATGATGCAAAAGCCTAAAATATCTAATACTGTGATTCTATTCCAGTATTTATCAGTGTGGTAAGCAGCAATTTTTGTTTTTGTTTTTTTCAATTTTTGTTAGTTTTAAAAGTTCAAAAACTTACTCATTGGTGCCATTTGTGGGATTTGAACACCATAAGCTGGAATCATTCCAGGAAATCTTGGTGGTACAGCCATCGTAATAATAATAACGATAATAAAATAATAACAGTAATAATAAAGATCAGAATAAATCCTGAAAAAGAGACAAAAAAGTCTTGATAAACATTGTAAATAAAATAAAAAATAACTGCAAACACACGTTAGTTAATTAAAACACACGTGCGTTGACGTAAACTCCAGCGCATAACGCCTAAAAGACCCAACACGTAGCTTCATGCTTTACAGCAAAACGTACTCTCTGAAACGCTACGTACACGCTGTACTACGGCGTTCTGAAATGCACTGGGAGCTATGTGCAATGAATTGTCCCAATCCGTCTCATATTTTCTTCAATTTTTGACACCTCCCTAATGCTTTAGCTTCGTTATTTTAGGACGTTCCTTTATGTTCGGTATCTTTATAACTTCAAGACTGACGTTCTCTGTAACTCTTGCTTTCCGAGATAGCAGTTTAGTTAATTTGTACTTGCTAGAAGGATGGTCAGTTTAATCGATACTCCCGGAAGTCTTATCTGGTGAGTTTATTAGGTTTAGAATCAATTTCGTTTTCAGAATTAGTATGGCTGAATTAGAAAAAGGCAAAGAAAATGCTGCATCAACATCAAGAATACTAACTGCAAGAAAAGATCCGAGATGGTGGGATATTTCGACATTTTCGAAGGAGGATAACCCAAATGGACTACTTTGCGAGTCTTCATTTGCTATTCTCTTCCCAAAATATCGCGAAAAATACATCAGGTTTGGACATTATCGTTCACATCTTCCACTAGTAATCATTCCTTCGTTTGTTAACTGTGCCTTACTATTGGCATGGTTTTTGGGAATTTCAGAGACAGTTTTTAGTAGCAAGTAAATTTTTGCAGGTTGATTTTATTTTCTTCTGGGTTAGAGATTTGAAATTCTGAGTTCAGTTCCGTCATTTTTTTTTTTTTGATATAGAATCTTTTTGAAAAGTACCATCACTTTCATATTTTCAAACTCGTACTGCTAATTGATTTGATGCTATTTCAGAGAATGTTGGCCATTATTACAGAAGGCCTTCGCTGAACATTTTCTGAAGATCGATCTAGACTTACTAGAAGGAACAATGGTCGTCAAAACAACGAGGAAAACTTGGGATCCATACATTATAATAAAAGTATAATTCAGTCTCATGTTACTACTGACTTTATACGAAAAGCAATGTCGAAAAAGACCCATTGTCTATTTTATACCCATTACCCATAATTCACCCGGAAAAGCAAACTTGGATTTTTTCAGGCTCGCGATGCTCTAAAGCTGATCTCAAGAAGTGTACCATATGAACAAGCAGTACGAGTCCTTCAAGATGACACTGCAAGCGAAATTATTAAAATTAGTTCGATGGTACCAAATAGAGAGCGGTTTGTTAAACGTCGTGCAAGACTTATCGGTAATGAAGGAGCAACGCTGAAAGCAATTGAACTGCTTACTCAGTGTTATGTTATGGTTCAAGGAAGTACTGTGGCAGCTGTTGGTCCATATGAGGCTTGTTTTCAAATCCCTAACATTTGTCGCAAATTTCATCGACTGTTAGAGTTTCACTGTTTGGTCCTATGAGATTGTCGAATTGTTTTTTAATGCACATAAATGGGAATGCTGTGTTGTAGGGTGTAAGTAGTAGCATGAATGAGAGGAAAAATTTTTTTCCTGCGTTTGTTTAATTTTTTTAATTTTAATTTTAATTTTTCTGCGTTTGAAATTAGTTTACAATCTACTGCTTAGTTGGTTTTTCGTGCGATAAAAGCTTTTTTCTTCGTGCATTATAAAAAAGATATATTACTATTTCTTCGTTATTTTTCATTACTTTTAGGGACTCAAAAATGTCAGAATGATAGTGGAAGACTGTATGAATAACATACACCCTATTTATAACATCAAAACATTGATGATAAAGCGTGAGCTGATGAAAGATGAAAATCTGAAAAATGAAAGTTGGGATCGCTTTTTACCGAAATTCAGAAAAAAGGTGCAAACTTTTGAGTGTTTCATTACTTTTTTGTTATAGAATTTGGCATAATTTTAATGTTATTATTTTCTTTCCTATTGCAATATCGACAAATTCATCTGTAGGTGCAATCTTCCCAATCAACAAATCAAGCGAAGAAAAAAAAAGCAGCACGATGGAAGAAAAAGGCTGAATACACACCATTCCCTCCTCCCCCCACCATGAGCAAGGTAATTTTATAATTCTTTATGTCTCTTATAAGGTAATGATAACGGTACGACTTTTACAATAATTAATTTCCTCACTTTCCCATTTGTTCATTAGAAATAAAAAACATCGAAAGAAGAATTCTCTCTTAGGGAAATACTTTTTATAACCGAAACTATTCTAAGCACTGAACTTTGGTCATAATCAGCATTTCTCCAGAAGAGTGAACTTGTCTATCGATAAATCTTTTTTCGCAGTTGATAAATCTTATTCTTAGTGCTTTTAGATTGATAAGCAGCTTGAGAGTGGCGAATATTTCTTGAATGAACGCATGAGGCAAATGGAAAAACGTAACGAGAAGCATACAAGACAGGTAAACTTAGTGACTTTCGAAATATCGATAATATATTATATATAACTGTTTTAGCTGTTCTTTAAGGCCTTTTTTATTCTTTTTTTTTTGTTGGAATATACAACGGCTTTGTGTTATGCATTTAGAAAATGACATTCTTCTGTATTTTAGATAGAGAAAACAGCTGAACGCAAGAAACTACGTGCATCAGAATTTGTACCCCCAGAAATAAAAGCAAGGCCGAAGACTAGCCAGAAACGATCTAAGGAAGCACCTATTGATATTGAGAATTTGAAAAAAAAAGCAAGAAAAGCGGAGGAATAATTACGTCTCTTTGATAAATTTGTTTACCATCATCGTAGAGCCTCGGTTTAGTATTTATATATACATTTCCGCTAACACAGGAATTTGGGTCGGTTGAGATAGAGATAATGTCTTTGTTTTTTATTTAAAGGTAGGCGTTCCTGGCATATGTCTACCCTGACATTTTCTGGTCAGATATTTTTCTTTTAACCTGAAATATAAATATGCTTCTCTCGCACTTTTTAACTTTTACACAAACACGAAAGAAATGGTGTCTACTGCTGAATGCATATCCAAACATTAGAAGTGAGTGTATCGGATGTGTAGATTACGGGAATTGGAAAAACATGCATAAATGTCTGTGGAATCATGTTTTGAACATAGTCTCGTGACAATTTCTCATTGGTATTTTTTAAATTTGTTTGAGTTCTATTTTTAGAAATTAAACTTAATTTCATTTACAGGAATTTATTCCCTTCTAGTGATCCCTAAAATGTTGATTAACAGAAATTTCTGTTATCATTTATTCTTTAGCCAAGAATCTAGTTTATTAAAATTTTATGCATACCACTAATTCGTCATTTTTCCAACTGTTAACTGATGAGGCTTCGTCAAAATGGACTAAGGCAAATTAAAAAACTAAGAGAAGTAATGAAGTTAATACTTTTTCTCATACTCCTTGTGGGAAAAAAAAAATGAAATCTTTTGACTTTTTCATTTTTTTTTTTCCGGATAGAAAGTACTGTATTACGCATAATCCTGGATTACTTTTGCTACACTCATAGTCTGGCACTATTTTCCCTAGATTGAAGTGAAAACTGTAGCAATGTGATTTGACGACTCTTTTTTCACTTGTTTTCGTCAACTTCATTAATAGTTTTATTATATGAAAGGAAGTGAGAACATTATTAATTGCATCATTACAAACTAATTCAATATCAAGAATCCGTCCGATTCTTTTTATAACTCATTTTTTCAGTGCATTCCAAATTCAGTTCTACAGAATCAGATAGTGGCTTTACTGAGACTTAAATCTCTTCCTGCGATCGCAAGGACCTCATTCACTAGAAGATAAAGCAATTAATAAGCTAAGTTTCGAGATGTAGTTTTTAATAATTTATAATCCAATAAAGAAATGGGGAATAAATAATTTAGCTTAGAAAACTCTTCGGATTTTTTAAATCTAGTTCCGTGTATTTCTAAGTAAAAAAGATTTTTCTGGGAATATTCCACTTTCGTTATCGCTATTTCAGTATTTTAAGTTACTTATTTTCTATTATAAACCTAATTCTTTTTTGCATAAATATTTTAATGACTTCTAAGGTGTGCTTTTTTTTCCATTCTAAACTGTAAATATTTTGATTTTAAAAACGTACTGAGAGCAATTTGCTACTTACTAATTTTCACATTATCTTGAAGTATTGCAAGAGGTCAATGGGATAGATGGATGAGAAAGAAAAGAAGAAATACCATCCTCAAAAGGAAATAAATGGCTTTCTTGATTCAATTCAAATAGACAATCATTTTCTTTTACCTTTTTTCTTTTTCTCTTTTTTTTTTTTTTTGAACGAAATTTAATTTAGACTTAGCAAGTCATTGTTTAATGATAAGATGATAGCTAAATGGTTAGATAAAATGGAGGAGTTGTTTTATCTTGGTTGAAACATGCGGAACTATTTTGCAATAGTATAAAAGGACATCATTTGTGAGAGAATTCAAAATTTGTTACAATTGTAAATCCTCCTTTCTGTCAGCCCTTAGTTTTATTCTTTATTCTTCTCGATCTATGAAAAAAAAAAAAAGTTTTGAATATTTATTTTCTGACAGATGAAACAATGAGAAAAATTGTCTTCATTCTTTTATTCTTCTTTGACTAATTAGTATTTTCACTTAGCACAATCATTTAATTTCAAAATTCAAACCATCATCACAATAATGCAACAATAATTACATTACAATATTATAATAATACAATAATATAACAATAATTGATGCCACATTAATAGTGCCACGTAATATCATACAATAATAGTACTACTACAATACTGCAGATCACAATACAAGTACAACCACAATAATACAATAGTGTATAATCGTAATAATATCAATAATATACCAATATTGCAATAATACTGTTACAGTAATACAACAGTCATCCATCACTGTTATTTCTTCGATCTATAGGTAATCACTATTAAATTTAATTCATATTAAAAGAAAAGTTTACTTCCTCATTTTCACTGTAATAGTAGAGATTTGCTTGTCAGCAAGATATTATTAAGTTCCATCTAATTGAAAATATAAATGTATACTTAATTTTTGACAAACTCGATAATTTCTGCTTATTTCCTGAATTTAATTTCCTTCAGAAAAGAAGAACTTAATCTGAATATACGAGTTACATTTACCCAGATTAACATTCTCAAACTGTATCTGAATTCAAAAAAAAAAGGAAAAAACTGGTAAAATCTGAAAATTTCTCTTCGTTCTTCAGTTCGTTTAATTCGCAAAAAAAAAACAACAGTAAAGATGAGTTAGGAATTTCTTTTCAACAATTTTTCTTGTATATTTTTTAATTTTTTTTTTCGTTAGCTGCAAAATCTTTACTTTTTTTTGGTATTAAATTTTATTTGTAATTGCTGCTCTTTTCAAATTTTCAAAAATTAAATTCTAATGAATTAAATTGGTTTTCCAATCCCAAACATTTTTTTTTTCGAGAATTTTAAGAAAGTACAGCAAATATTGAAAAACATTAAAAAGGCGTTTGTACAAATCAAAATTATTTTTAATTCTTTTAAATTAGTTTCAGTATTATTAAATGGAAATAATTTTTGATTCTTGCAAAAAAAAAAAAAAATTGCATCCCNTTTTTTTTTTTTGTTTAGATTTTTAAATTTGTGTTCATTTAATATTAATTTTTCTAGAAATTTTTCAACTAAAAATTTCTCCACACTAGAAATCACAGTGAATATATTTTATAGTCTAATTTCATTAATTATTAATTTGCTAGTTAATTCGTGAATTGAGTAATAATCAGTCGAGTAAGCCATTTAGTAATAAACACATTGATATCATTAATTATGGAATAAACCTTTTGAAGTTAATCATTAATTATGGAATAAAACTTTTAAAATAACCCTTTCTATTTCAAAATTCCCTATTAAAAAAGCGCAACTGATCCAATCAAATTCTAATAATTTTTACCATTTTTATTTCAAAACATATAAATTTTCATTTGAAAATGCTGATTATTATAATTATTTTATTATTATTATTGTTATTAGTATTATTTTTATTTTTATTTCAATAACTATCTATCATTCAATTGCGTAATTACATCATAAATATGAATACATTTGAATAACATGAAACAACTTTTCATAAACTCCATTTTTAGTCCCCATTAATGTTTTGCAATTTTACGCTAAAAAAAAAAATTTACTTTCATAATTTCCAAGTATGAATTCAAAATTTCATTTTAAAATGCTTGTACATCACATTGGAATTTGGCAAATAAATTATAAAAATCATTTTAATGTGATTTTCAGTTTGTTTCAAACAATTTTATTAAATGAATAAAGCAATCTTTATCTTCGCTTTACATGAATGAAAGCGATAAGTTTTAGAAAAAGTTTTCAAACTTTGTCAGTGTTTAAATTTCATGGTACAAGCATTTTTAAGTATGTGACTAGTAGTTTAAGCTTCAATTTTTCTATTCCTAACTAGATAAATGCTACAAATATGCCATTTGCTTCATTTAATTTTTAACGAATTTTTTTTTTTTTTTTTTTGAGAGGACGGAATAAAATAAAAGAATTTTCAAAAACTCTATGGGAACTAATTTTAGAATTACTTCTATTTTATATTTGAATTAAGCTAAATTAATTAAGTCAAAAAGTCCCCTCTAAAGAGCAATAGCATTTTTTCTCACTTTTCTTTTTTTTTTTTTTTTTTTCTTTTTATGATGAAACAAATAGCAAGTGTATAAAAATTTTTCCATCATTTTAAGTGAGATTATACGAGAGAAAGAAATTTTGGAGCCATTTAAGATATCACTTAAATGATAAAAAAATACCTATTATACTTACTAAGTTATTTTAAATAATGCTTTTTTTCGTTTAAATCTTATGATTTTCTAGCATTAACTTCATTTGCTAATCATTTTGTATTTTGCTTTTATTAATGATCATTTCTAACTTTTTTTTTTTTCATTTTTTCTTTCACATTTAAAATAATGATAATTAAATAATTTGAAATGTTACAACTAATTATCATCATTGTCTCCTCAATATGTATGATTTTTATTTATAATTTATTAATAATGAAACAAAAAAAAAAAAAAAAAGAGAAAAAAATGTCAAGTAATATAACTTAGATGCTAATATTTAATCAGTTATTTGCAACCAGAAATTGTCTATAATGTGTTTAGGTATTTATCTTATCTAGCTAAGCCATTCATGCATGCAAATGGATCTAACTAAAAATGTTCTTTTCAATTATAAGACATAAACTCATTTCTTGCACTATATTTTCGTAAGTGAAAAAAAAAAAAAACGAAAAAACGAAAAACGAGAAAAAAAGGAAAAAAATTGAATAATGATATGGTTTAATTTTAAATTAGCCATTAAATTTCAAAAGTTTCACAAAATTTTTCCCCATCGCGAATTGCTAACTCTTTTTTTTCCATTTTCTTTTTTTTTTTTTATAATGCCTGTTTGTTTCCTAAATTTTCAACAATATTCATCCAATGGGAAACAAATGAATCTATGAATTGTTGAGCATATTTCGTACACCTTTCATTTTATTTGATTATCGAATCTTTTTTTTTTTTTCTTCCTTTTCTCTTTTTCAGCATTTTTTTGTTGTTGTGAAAGATAATTTTGAAATTCAAATATTATTGAGTTACGAAAAATGATTTTTCTAGAGCAAATTGTTACATGAATAATGAATTAAAAATTAAATTAATTTATAGTATTTTGCTTCATAACAAGTTTTGAATTATGTTAGAAATACTTTTCATATTATTATAATTCCCATTAATCGTAACTGATAATGAAAAAAAAATGAGATATTTTATAAAAATAATGCTTATGAAACGTTTTAAAAAAAATTTATATTTTCCTTAGTAAAAACATTTGTTTAAAAGCTTTTCTTATATTTCTGTTGCTAAACGGTTCAATTGGTTTGCAATTAACTAATTAAGAGTGCTACTTTACTTAATAATAGATTGAATTAGAAAAAGCTTGATTTCTAAAATCAGTTGTCTAGAATCAATTAAATTCTAAATTGAAAATTGACAGTAATAAATGGCCATCTAACGACACACATGTATTCCAGTTCCACCAAGATGTGATAATATGCTGAGATGAATATATCACAATGATTTGATAATATGTTAAGTATAGCACAATAATGTGACAAGATGTTGAGTATATCACAATGATTTGATAATATGTTAAGTATAGCACAATAATGTGACAAGATGTCGAGTATATCACAATGATTTGTTCCATATTTTTTTTTTCTTTGTTGCTTAAAAGTCAACAGTCTATTTTCTAATAAATAAATTCACCGAATCAAAGTTTTATGAGTCTTTTTTTAGCTGATCCCAAAAAGTCATTTATGTGGCCACATTGAAAATGATGTTAGCTTCGGTTGACATTTATCCACTAAAATGTAACAATTGGTGCTAGCAAGAAATGTCCGAGTTTTTCTTTATTTACCATAATAAAAATTAAATCTTCCCTTTCTTTTTTTCTAATTATATAATTAATTATTTACATTAAATCAATCAAAAACGCGTCATGAGAAACATCGTTAACTCATTTTGCATAATGTATTCTGTAATCGACAACTATCTCCTAAAGCTTATATCTCTCCTTATTATCCTCTAAATAAGACTATGTTAGAGGATACGCAAAAAAAAAAAAAAAGGGAAGAAAAGAAAGAAAGAAAGAAATATTTAAGTGATAATAGAATGGATCTTGAAGGCATTAATTACATTTACATTACCTTCTAAGTTATTATCACTGTCTAACAATATTTCATTTCATGGACTGATTCAAGACACTATAAAAACCGACTTGTCAACTTTTTCAAGATCGAGCTTATTACTAAGCAAAAGGAATTCCATCAAAATGTTAACTCTTTTTTTTTTTTTCTCTCACATTTACAACAATATGTGAGCCATTCTTACAGGTCCGAAAGTGTGAGCTTAATATGACTATGTTATTTAATAATTAAGCATTTGATAAGCGATAGCTTGAGACAAGAAATGTCAACACAAACTTTTGTCTATTTTATAATGGTTAACTTTTGTGCCTTTTGTAGTCTACTAATGTCTTAGGTTAAAAAAAAAAAAAAAAAAAATGAAAGTTGTATTATTTTGAAATGTGACTTATGAAGTACTGAAATGACAATTACTATGCATATATTTCTGAATAGATCCTTATAGAATGTAATGTAATAATATCTCTAATTATCCTCTGTAATTCATTTTAATTATTTTATAAGCAATAGCTGACAAACTGTAGAAATGAGTTTTAAAAAAATTGTATTTTTTAGTCTCATCAAGTTGACAATGAATTTAATTTCACATCTCCAGAATGGATCAATTTTAACATCATGTTAGCTGTAATATTTTACATCAGCACTGATCTAACCTGTATATCTATCTTGATCTTTAATTGTTAATTAATAGCTTTTTATCTTTTCAGCTTTATACAGGTGTGAGGTAAATCATTCGAAGTTTGATTTGCAATGACAACATTCCATTTGTTCATTGGTACATTACTTTTACCTGCACTTCTTGTTTGGTAAGGTATATTATTAATTATTCTTACAAACAAATAAATTACAAGATAAATTGCCTAAATCTTTTGCAACTTGACGAGAAACTCGAAATGACAGAAGAACAGATTGGGAAAACTCAAAACTGTCCGATAATTCAAATTTTTCTTTGGTCAGAATTTTGAATTTCCATTTTGAAATGAGTCAGAATTGAAATTTTGATGAATTTAAAAATTATTAAACTATCTTGAGATTATTTCTAACATGTCATATTGGTAAAAAAAAAAATCAAAATTCAAGCAACATATCAACGGATCGTGCCAGACGAATAGATCGAGATTTGGAGCAATTCACATCTGCTATTAATGGAGCTCTGAGGTTGCGTTATGGAAAACGCTCAATTGATTCTGATTTGTCCGATAAGATCGTACAATTGCGGTTAGTTCGAACTACTTAGTCCGTTTATGCAATCAAATGAGAAACTCTATAATTGTTATTAGCTGAAGAAAATTACAATGATATTACACACCTATCGGTAAAAATATCGTATCTGAACTTTCACAACTCAGAATCTAAAATAAAATTTTGCTAGTGAAATTAGCTTAGAAATATATGGGGTGATTTTTGAAAATTGATTGGGCGAAGTTTTCCTGACTAGCAAGCTATATTTTTTGGTGAAAAACAGAGTTGTGGTAATGTTGAAGCTAGAATAATTTTCATGATCAGACAATTCCGGCTTACTCAATATCATACTTCTGTAGAATAAATATTTCTCATCTAGACTGAAAACATAGCTGAAATGGCTTCCTACAGCACTGCTATGTAATTACATTGTTAGTCTCTCATCAAAATCTCTTAGTTCTGTTTTAAGCTTAAGCTATAAACTTTCTAGATAAACATATGTCTCTATTATGTTCAGCAGTTAAAAAGAAAAAAAAAAATAATTGAAAGTAAAATCTAGGTTAATTGTAGAACGATTTGTATTTCTTTCAGATAGATTGAATCTATGAGTGCAAGAAAAGGTTTATTTTTTAACACTGTATCCGAAACTACCATAGAACCATAGAAAATTTCATTTCACAAATCATATTTGAAAATATTTTATAGGATAAAGGAACTTTTATTAGAACAAGTGATATAAGAGGCTTGATCCTAGCGAGTGTATTTTTTTAGGGAAATTGAAGATGGAAATTTCGATTCGTCAAATGTTTATTTCTATTTACCGATGTAAGAATTTCGATTCAAATCTTTAACTGTTGTAAAATTGAGTGTTAAAATTTAAATGTTACGAAAAATCAGAAATGCAATTTCGATTATTAAAGTTCTCGGATTATTTCCGATATAATGGCTTAGCAAGGTGTTAGTGCAAGCTTATATCTTTACACTTCTATCAGAAAGAGTTAATAATCTGAAAAAAGCTTGAAAAAAACTGGAAAAATTATTGGATTCCTGTGAGAGAATAATCGAAATTATTCATGAAAATTAATCACGAATTATGCCTGGTGATTGTTATTTCTTCCCTTGGAGATCCCAATAATATTTGACTAGCCTTGTAATCTAGATCGTAAATTTTATACTTTTGAAATCAATTTCTTAAAAAAAAAAAAAAAGGAAAAATTAATTTCTGAAACTATGCAGGGAACGAAAAAAACAGCCATCATCAGCGCAACGAATTGTTGCATCATTGAACGAAGCGGAACGACTTAGGTTTGTTTGCTCAGTGAAAATTTCAAAATACAAAAAAAATTTCTATTGCGAAAAATTTTTTTTTTTTGCGCATTTGATCAAACCGAACGTTGAAGTAATCTTGATAATTGTAATTCATAAAAAAATGATTTCAGATTTGGTTGATAAATCAGAAATGAAAAATACTTGAAATGGCTATCAATGTGAAGTTTAATCGTTCCTATAACTATTATCAAATTATATCATTACAATAATTAGAAGTAATTTTACAAATGATATTCTTTAATTTAGTGCTAAAAGCGATGGCCTAATATTCATCATCTGACAAAATGTAATTTTTTTTTTTGTTAAAATTATCATTCTGTTGTTAAACAAACGCGTTAAATAGCGTGAAAATACGTGAAAATGCGCAGATTGATGAGATTCAGTAGCCGTCGTCAGTGGAATTAGAAGTACCATCGATAATGTTGTATCCTCGTGAATCTTTGTTTCCAGAATCCGAAACAATACTTAATAGTACAAATGTTATTGCGATGAAAAAAAGTTTATTCGTCTTGATTGCCAACCATTAAACTGAACAGTACGCTTAATTGAAACTTAAATTATTCAATACTCTATGATCATCTTTCTCTTGTCATCCTAAATTTCGAAGTTTTTTACAAATTTTAAAAATACATTCTAAGCTCACACTCCAACTAGTTCTAGTCTCTCCCGAAACTCGTACAATTTTACGAACAGCTTAATGAATGCAGAAAGATAATTGAAACAATTGCTACAGCCAAAAGAAGGCCAAAGAAAACAAGTTTTGTAATAAGCAAAAAAAAAAAAAAAAAAAAAAAAAAAAGAATTCAGAGCATTTAAAGAATCTCATCCTACTTTAGTTTAATTCATTCACTTAAACTCATTATTTTACAAAGATTCTTTTCAGTATAAAAATGTTTATGGAGAATCCGGTATCAACACTTGTTTACTTACACAGACAAGAACAAAACATTAACATCATTTAATTGCTGAACAAAAATGTCTTTCGAAATAAAGACTAGAAGCTAGAATCTTAAAAGCAAAAATCAAATGAAACTAAACATTTGAAATTGCAAAAAAGAGAAAAATATTTGCTTATTTATACAGGATCCTCCGTATTTTAGTTTTCAAATATGCAAGAATCCTAGAAAAAAAAATTTGAAAATCGTCTAAAATTGTCTCAAATATTCTGACATACTTCCAATTTCATACATTACACTGAAATATTCAACACATTTCAGTTCAAAAAAAAAACTCCTAATTTGCTTGCGAATTTAAAATTTTTTAATTCTAACTATGAAAATAGTTGGTCAATCCGGAAAAAATAGCACGATAGTGTCTCTCATTCGTGAAAAGTATGATAATACTGATTTTTTTTTTTTAAAAGATCATAATTGTGGTTCACTATGATTCTGTTTCTTCATTAACGACCTGTCCAACCTGAAAAAAGAGGAAAAAATTGAATTAACTGTTGATCATGTTATGGTTAAATGTTGATATTTCCTTTAAACAAAAATTAAAATCACAGAGCCTGAAATGTCGGCTTTCTAGTGAAGAATCAATTAAATAGAAAAATAACTAATTAATACTGCATTAACGATAACTCCTTGCTACTGATATACAATGTGCTGCGCTAACTTACTAAGTTTTCTTGCAGCACCAATGATATATTAATTTAATTAGTTATTAATTACGGCGATATTTAGTCGAGATCTAAAAAAAAATTACTGTAGGTTATGTGTGAAGCGTTAAAATGTGATAAGAAAATTTTTGGAAATTGATAAATTAACAAACTTTTTCGTGATTTCATCATAAAATTCCGCAGGCATAAGTGTCAATGTGACAGTCATTGGAGCATCATCTAAGCATGATTTGATTTGTTTACTCTGCAAAAGAGAATTCTCTTAAATCGAGTGAACGAGCAAGAATTTACGAAATAGTCTAAAATTAAAGGCCATTTATTTCTCAGTTAGCTTTTTATGGACTGAGAAAAAGGTGAAATTTTTAGATGATAAAAAATTTTAATATCTTTTGAATATACTTGAAGAAAAGGCCGAAGTGATTCGATAGCAATGATAGCGAATTAATATGTTTTGTATATATTTAATTAATGAGTTAAAATAAATTCTTTCTTAAACTCTAATTAGGTTAATTCTAATTAAAAAAACGTTAGATGAAATAAATTCGTAAAATGTTTACAAAAATAAAAAACCTTAAAAGCCATAACATTTCGTCCATCCACTTCAACGATTCGCTGATTGGTAAGTAATCCATTACGACTGGCGCTTGATTCTTGCATCACTGCTGTGATAAGATTATCTTTATGTGAGAATCCCAACAGGCCAGCTGCATCTTTATGTAACGTTATTGTCCTGGCTAAGGGCCTAAAATGTGGAAAGCTACAAATTTTCNAAAAAAAAAAAAAAAAAAAAAAAAAAAAAAAAAAAAAAAAACCACATGATATTTCATGTAAATTTGAGAAGCTTCAAAAACCTTATAAGACTTAGCATTTTATCAAGAAAGTTATGAAAAAGATGTAAGAGAAAAGATGATAACCCATAATGAAGCAATCATTAGCAAAAATATTTGATCAGTGTTGTATTAACAGCTATCATTTATAACAATTATATAATGAATTAATCACAATCACTTACTAATTAATCTTTCTTTTCACTTAAATACTTCATCCCTATTTTCCTTTTATAATCATTTTGGTCGATGACCAATTAATTATCGCATTTACTTTCCAAAGCATTTTAATTAGATAGATCACTCTCTAGACTGTTGTTATATTTCTGTCTCATCCTCACTGAATGAAAAAATTGCTAAAAATTTTTTTTTAATTAAAACCAATTTCCTAGCCTGATTTGATTGTTTTTCTAACAATTTGAATTATCATAAGTGCCATTTAGTCATTTCAGTCGATGCTTCTCATATACTGCTCCAACAAAGAATAATATCTTCCTTCATTATTCGCTTCTTCTAGCCGTCAACCACGCTAGACTTAACCATTCTATTATACTTTCAATTTCTAACCTAATTATTTTATCACATTTTATCAGTTCAAGTTGTCATCTTGCACTTAACTTCCCATCAAATTAGTAAACAATACAGCTACATCATACATTTCCATCTATTCCAGGAAGTCGTTATTATCAATTCTGATTTATCTTAAATTATCATCGCATATCTATGGCCAGTAGTACATCAGCCTAGTTCTAATTCAAGCCTCCTGCAGAAGAATATCACACAGTGCATTGTCAATAAACCACGTTGTCTTTGTTTATCCATAACTTTTTGCTTTTTTTTTTTTTCCCAGGAATTCAATACAATTTTCATAGAAATTTCAGCTTGAAAAGAGTAAATCTGTCAAACACTGAGGTCAAGTCAGGGCATAAGAGTTCACCTGTCATCACGTCATTTCAGGTGGCTAATAATCAAGACTTACTCTAATTGAAGTTACACCCAAACCTGTTTTTCTTTAGCCTTCAGAATCCGACAAAATCATTAACACACTATGGAAAAACTGATGGCATATTAGAAATATGAGGAAAAGAAATTACTACTTATTTGTTGAACTTGACATTATTATCAGTTATAGTGATATATTTCAATTTCTAAAACTTCATTTATTAGTGCTATCATTGAAGGAATTTGAATCTCAAGAAAAAGGTAAATATACCTGTCTCTGAGTACAAGGACGACTTCATATTTTGATTTCTTCATCATATCCATTACCTAAGTACGTGAAGTTTTTTGTAACTTAACAGAAATTCCATTTCCTTTCCAAAATAAGCTTAATTATCAAGTATATAGATTAAAAATTGACTAACTTTTTGTCCACTCATTCCGAGTACTTCTGCGTTATTTAAACTTAATACCTGATCGCCAAATCGAATACCAGCTACTGCAGCAGGTGAGCCTTCAGCTACCAGCTGAACAAAAACACCCTAAAAATGAGGTCAAAAATTTTACTCAGATATTTTTGAAAAAGTTTGAAAAAGAAAATATCAGAGGGAGAGAAAAAAAAAAAAGGAAAAATTAGTTTCATTGCCATTCCGTCGTATTTCAGACCTGTCAACTATTTAGATCATTCACCTTCACATCGGAAATGAAAATTGTTCTGTAAGTAACTGATAACTCTTAATTATTATTGCATCAGGTAATAATAAATCATTGATAAACATAGCAATATGCTTCTGTATTGCAGTTCATTAGCTCACATTGTAATTAATAATTAATGATCAATGACACATACATATAATATATAAATATAATACCTGATTAATAGCTCGCATCCTCAATCCGTACTTTTTACCTTTAGTACGATTAAGGATCACTTTACGTACACCATGAGTAAGATTAGCTTTGGCAAGACCAGAACACTGAGATGAAATCGGTGCAGTGATCAAATCATTTCCTGCTAATGATAACCTGTTCAAGGTAAGCGGTTGAGCAGCTACCGATTGTAACGGATGAGCATAAGATGGATGCATTCCTGACATCTCTGATAATCCTGTAGAATGTTTCTGAAATAAGCACAAAAAGAAAAATTGATAGCTATTAAATTTAAATCGTGCATGGTAATATTTAAAGAAATTAATTTACCATTAGAAAATTTCAGTGGAACTTATGTTTAATATTATTATTACTTTTTTAATTGAAAAGAACTTTTAAATTAGTTTAGATTTTTCTTTCTGAGCATGAAAATATTGAACAAAATAAGCTTGACACGATATGTATTAGAACTTAGAATTAATATATCATTGCAGTGAAACGGTACCAATTCAATGATAAAATATTAAATTAGAAAGAAATCTTCATTAACCATTAAGCTATAAATAATTAGCTAAATTTTAAAAAAAATATTTGTAATAAAAATTTAATAGTTGCAATAAAAAATATAGTAATAATATTTATTAAAAAAAAAAAAAAAGTTTCTTACAAGAGCAGATGTAGGTTGTGGTTGAGCAATACTTTCGTAGTAAGACGGAAGTGCGGGATATCGTGACATTTCTGGTGGAACTAAAATTCAAAAAAAAAGAAAAAAAAACTGCAAACTTTATAAAATGTTTTAAAAAGATTTGCTTAGCTCCTATTTATTTACTTGTTTTTTTTTTTTTAATAAAACACATAAAATTTATATATTTTTATATAGCATTGATTTCATTCTTTTATCTTTTTCTTCACTTAGTATTTCTCGAAAGAGTATAATGAAATTTGAATTTCATTTCATTTAACAGAAATATTATGCTGTTTTTTTTTCTAATTAAAATAATTTTAGCATTTTGTCTTTTCATTTCAACCCATCAAAGAACAACAAATCTTTTCGTGTTTTCTTTTTAAATATTTTCAGAATAACAAAAGGACTATTCTAAGTGCTTTCATAGAGAGCAGAAAATATTCTGAGGGCAAAGTATTCGCTCCTAATATTTCAAGAATTTTATTGAAATAATTTCGATATTCAATTTTAATTCAAATCACCGCTATGCAATAAATTCTTGAAATTATACTTAGCTGCTATTAAAAGTTTAAATTTTTGTTAAATTATATTAGAACTTATTTAACCTCAGCTAATCGCTCACAAAACTATGCAATTCAGGATAGATGAAAAGGCAAAAATACTGGTCGGGATGAACAATCATAATCATCAAATTTTATCATGAACTTATTAATTTTGTTATTATCATTAGTATTTATTATTATCATTATTATTATTACTATTACTATTATCATTATTATTATTATTATTATTATTATTATTATTATTATTATTATTATTATTATTATTATTATTATTATTATTATTATTATTATTATTATTATTATTATTATTATTATTATTATTATTATTATTATTATTATTATTATTATTATTATTATTATTATTATTATTATTATTATTATTATTATTATTATTATTATTATTATTATTATTATTATTATTATTATTATTATTATTATTATTATTATTATTATTATTATTATTATTATTATTATTATTATTATTATTATTATTATTATTATTATTATTATTATTATTATTATTATTATTATTATTATTATTATTATTATTATTATTATTATTATTATTATTATTATTATTATTATTATTATTATTATTATTATTATTATTATTATTATTATTATTATCACTATTATCATTATTATTAATTGTTATTATTAGAACTCATTATCAGAATTATTTGATTGTTAAAATTTATTATAACTTATTACCTTATAGCAGTTATTAAACACAGTTCTGCGAGCATTATGACCGCTATATTCGTAGAACTGTGCAATTTAGAAAAATAAAAAGCAAAACTAACTGAGCAAAATGATCATTTAATCGGAATAAATATATGTTTAGCAAAGATATTAAAATAAATTATAGGATAATTAATTTTAAAACAGATTCTTTGCCTGCATGATGTGGAAATTGAATGGAAAAAATTGTCCAAATGTCTCAATTGAAGGACTTAATTAACAGAAGCAAAAATTGCCCAAAATTAATAATTTAAAAATTTGAGAAACCCGTTGACAATGCATTTTCATCGATTGCTTCATAAATTCGTCCTGCTGCAATTTCAAAACAATTTAAAAAACACAGTGAATTACGAATAAATTTTAAACATCAATTAATTGCAAAACTATCATGATGCCTTCTAAAATATTTACTTCTAATACAACACAGCAACTCATTTTTTCTTTTTTCAATTTTTCATTCATTTACATTATTTTTTCTGTTTTAAAAATGAGTCCATTAATTAATAACATTTAAGGGAATTTTTTTTCTACCAATCAAGCAAAGAAAAGTGCAATAAATGATAGAAAGGAAGAAAAAAAAAGCAAACTCACTTAAAAAAAAAAAATAAAATTCTTACTCAAAAAAATATTTATTTTACAATGTTTTACCAAATTACTTCTTTACAAGAACTTTTTAAAAGCTTATTCATTTACGTATTTTTGTTTTTTTTCTTTTTTTTTTTTTTATTTTTACAGAAATGTTTACATAAAGTTTTTGTTGCAGCAACGACATAATTAGTTGAAAGTTTAGGCGACATTTAATATGAATAATGAATATAGCAACAATCTAACTGTTTAATTTATAGGAAATTATTAAAAAAAAAAAGGAAAAAATTAACTCAGTTCGTTTTACTAAATTAAATTCTCTTTATTTTTAAAAATTTGAAATAATTTTTAATAATTTTTCATATTTTGTTGCTGTCAGAAAATAATTATAAATCGGTCCTTAATTTTCCTGTTCATTAAAAAAAAAACTTACACAAGTTACATGTAAAGAAAAATAAAGACTGATGCTGATGCTAATTGAATAAGTAAACAAAATTTTTTTATTTATTTTTAATAACTATAAGCTCTCTACAGTAGCTAGATTAACTTAGTCTACCTGAGAGATAAATTCACTAATGTCAAATTCACAAGTGAAATAACTATATTCTCTGTAGCAATTAAGATCAAATTAATTTAGCAACTTAAAAGTCTAAGTTAGTCGTAAGCTTTCTAAAATTTAAATGAGCCAAACAATGCTGCTACTTGAATACTTGATCATGCATTGAATAGAAATGATTTTAGCATCAATTAATTTTCTCCTAAAATTTTTATTGATCAAAAAATTTTTTCTATGCCACTTAAGATATAGCAGTAATTTAAATTATACCAATTCTTTGGGAATTCCTTTTTCCTTTTTTTTTTTTCCAAATTCTAGCAAAATCATGGCTATAGCTCGATTAATTTTAGTGATAATTTTAGTACTAATTGACGCTAAACTTAAATCAGACTTGTAGACCAATTCAAGAAAAACTATAAAATGTAGCAGATAATTTCTTACAACTGGAAGAATTTGGTTCGTAAAGTGGTGCGGATGGTTGTACGTAAGATCGAAATGCTGCAGAAGCATTTCTTGAATGATTTTCATATCGCTGAAAAATTTGCATCATTTAAAATTAACAATTTGAAAGAAAATTTTCAAACAGGTTACGCAAAGTTTTATTTGTTAATGAGTGTTGTTAATTCGTAGAAGAATCTAATTGCTATTTGATGTTCCTATTAGTTTTTTTTTTTTTTTTAAAAATTTTTCTGGAACAACAGGCTTTGCAACTTTTCGAAACTTCCTTCTACTTCTTTACTTTCACTGATACTTTTTCAAACTAGCAAGAATTTCATTTTAAATGAATAATTTTAATAAAGTTACATTAAAGCTAGAAAATGATATTATGCATTTGAGATTGACTATCTTCATTAAAAATTTTAGAAATAGTAAAATTTGCAATTATGCACTTTTTATTCATTAGATTATTGGTTGATTGAAAAATTACAAAAATTAATTAAAAAGTTGAATTTTTTTGCAATAACTAAGAAATAATGGATTTACTACTCTTCATTAATTATCCATAGTTTAAAAAAAAAAAAAAAAAAAAGAAAAAAAAAACGATTGAAATATAATCGTGAGCACAAAAAAAATGGATGGAAGGTATAAAAAAAAAGAATTCAGATTAACAAATTTTAGTGAAAAAAAAAACGAAAGAAATAAATATTACTTGATACTGATCAACTAGTAAATCTTCGAGAGTTGGATACAATGGCATATTTCGTAACTGAACTGAAAAATGCAAACATTACTGATTAAATGAGGAAAAAATTTTGAATTAATTTATTGCTACCAATGAAATTTAATGAAGCCACAAATTAATATGGAAAAATTCAATATTCCTATGAGCTTACAAAGAAAGAGAAGCAAAAATAAAATACTCGTGAAAATGAAGCAATCCTTAGCAATTTCCATAAATCTAGAATATTAATTAGTCAAAAAATAAATTAATGATTCGCTTTTAGAAACAGAAGTTGTTTGTCCTTCCTATATCAATCCCTCTTGGACATTACAAATAGTAACACAATTCACAGAAAAACTGATAACTTACTGACAAACTTTAGTATAAATCTATATTTCTTCTAACAGATTGATCTACTTTTTTCGTTTTATTATGCAAATGTTGTATAAAACTTGCTCAAATATTCAAAAAAAAAAAAAACAATTCATTTTTAATTTAGAAAAAAAAAAAAAAAAAAAAAATGAAGAAACCAATCAGACAAAAATTTCAACTTCTAGTCATTAAAAAATGATTTTGAAAATTTTTCAAGCATCAAAAAATTCTTTAAATATAAATCAGAAAATTAATAATGAAACAAAAGAGGAATGAAAGAATGGAAATGAAATAGAATTGAGAATCGATCGATCAAAAATCAATTGTCAACTAGGTTGAAAGCGCACCTGTTAGTATCGGACTGATGGCAGTAACAACAATTAATGATGCAGATGACCGATCGATGACTACTAACTACTGGTCGAATGCCAGTTTGAAAGTGACGCTCTGATTTCAAATTTGATAACTTTGGACAGGTAAACAAAACGAAATAGCAATGAGAATAGGTTGATGATGACGGATAGGTAAAGGTAAGTAATTATGGCTACAGAGGACTTGAAAGGAGAAAGAAAGAGAAAAGGAAGAAGTGAGTGAGGAGGAAATGAGGAGAGCTCTCGAGAGATAAACTTAAACTCTCGAGATGTTATCCAATATCGAGATTGCTTGCACCTTTGTCCAAAAATGTGATCATTAATTTTGCGTCAGAAAATCTCCAAAAAATAAGGCTTAGTGCTCTCTTTGCTATCATTATTATTTTTTACTTCAAAAAAAAAAAAAGCTAGAGAAATTTAAATTTTTTGAATGATGAAATGTTCATTTAATAATTTATCTAAAGTTCAAAGTGTAAATTTTTAATTATTAACAAGAATGAATGACTGGATGCATTACAGTAGCAAGTTAAAATTAATTTTTATCCTTAAACAATCGATTGTTTGAACAAAAAAAAAAAAAAAAAAAAAAAAAAGACTAAAATTTTTGAAAAAGCGTACCAGAAGAAAACAGGTGATGATGATAATCGTTCAGCGATAAAAGACTGGAAAATAATGCCTACCATTTGACAAATTTCAAACCACCATCAAAAGAAAATGACAAAAAAAAAAAAGGAGAAAGAGAAGAAGAAGAGGAAGACGTTGACAACAGTTACAGTGGTGACAACGAAATGGTTAGTTCGATTTAAAAGTTGCTTCACATCCAATTACAATTATAAAATGGAAGAAACTACTGAACGGTTGGTAGCATTGCAGCTAGACTACTCTATGAGTAAATTATTTAAATGCAAAAATTTTGTACCTTAGAAAATATCAAGGCTATTTTTCAAAAAAAAAAAAAAAAAAGAAGAAAAATGAGTGGAAAAAAAAAAGCATGACTTCATTTTCAATGACAGTACCATCTTTTAAATTAATTAAATCAGTAACTGATGATTTTAGAAACAAAAATGTTGATTCTGAAGTTGGGAAAGTATTTTATCGTATGCAAAGGTTAATGACACATTCAAAATGGTTGTTTGATGGCAACGATTTTATTTTGCTTTTTGACAAACCATTTCTAATGGTAATCAATTTTCAGTAGCCATACGATAATTAGCAGATGAGGAGCCAAGAATTTTAATGATTTAGAGAGAAATAATAACGACAGATGGGATAGGGAAATGAATTTAAATTTCGTAATTTCGTAAAATGAACAGTAATAGTAACTTAAAATTTTTCTCAAAAGAGTTAATTAACAGTCTAATTAATTAAAATAAATCAGCATTATTAAGGGGAAGATAAAATCGATTATAATATTTTTTTTGCTTTAGCTATCACAACAATCATTATTGATTAGTGGTGAAACAGTGTTAAGAACTAATGGAACATTTAATGATTGTTAGTGATTGCAGAGAAGAGAGTGGACCTTTGACCTCATTTACTGATAACAATTCTATCAAGAGTGAGACAGATAATCACTTACTATCATATCATTCAACAACAATATCGGTCTTAGAGCACAGACTAGATTCTAGCATCTGCTTATTTAAAAATTAGAATTTTAGTTAGTGAATAAAATTGTTAATCTTAGATAAAATACTGAATTCCCAAAATTTGCGAGGTCATTATGGAATTAAATCCCTAAAAGTATTTCGCAGAGTAAATTCTCCTGCAGTTACAAATTACTTTCATTGCACAATTCCAATTTTTTCTCCCATCTTAGATTAATGCACCTATAATTTTATTCCTTTTTTTTTGCAATGAATTTTATTCTAAATTTCCTATTATAAGCAGTAAAAATTAATTTCATTTGTTTTTTTTTTCTTTTTTTTTTTTCTGCTCATTATTTGAAATCTGACAATCATCTGTTCTTACACCTTAGCAAAGAACATACGTTTTGCTAGAAAATTTGAATATTTAGACAACAAAATATCATGAAGTTTTATTATCTAACATTTAGTCTAAAATAGCAAGTAATAAACAAACTTGTTCTATTTGAATTTTTGCTTTCTTTTCTACAAAAAAATATTAAAAGCCTGAAAAAAAAAAGCTCTGTCCAATAATTGTTCTTAATTGTGCTCAAATTAATGACTTGGAACTTTTCTTTCTACAGCACAACAGTTCAGCTTAACGCCTTAAGACAGAGTAATAATTGAATTCAGTAGCTTATCGAGATGTAAAAGTTTAGCATTTTAAACTTTCGCATAGTTACAACATTGTATTTTAAAAGATATTTCATTTCTTTCTTTTTTTTTTTTCTCTCACAATTTAACAATTTTACAATTGCCTAGCAAATCAATCCCAAGAGGCTAGCTAATTCGGCGAATTTTTCGAATATAACAAATGAATTCACCTTTGAAGACATTTTAAATCAGAATAATCATTTTTCAACATATAACTAAACATTTCTCATTATTACCAACATTACAGAAAGCAGTTCGGATGGGAAAAGTTGAGAGCATTTTATCCTTCCCTCTCTCTACTTGGTAAAAATTTAAACACTTCCTTTTCCACTTCTCTTCACCCTTTAGGTGGTGATAAGGAATATTTGTTTGCCATTGAGAGGATTCGGTACTGGAACAATTTCATAGTGATGTTAATATCAGGTTGATAATAAGACTGAGCAAGTGAAAAGTAGTCTAAAGGTGATGAAATGAAAACTTCCAAAATATATTTCAAATTTTCTGGTATAAAAATCAATGAGCATTTCAGAATATCATCGAAATATGATTGTTGCGAAAATGAGATAAATCAATCATCTAGTAGTGTAAGTTTTTATACATTTATTTAACCAGATAAGAAATAGAAAGGACTCCTTTTGGGCACATTTTCCCTGTCCAAAAAAAAATTAGAAAAAAAAAGATAAAAATTGGTCTCAACTATTCGAATATGTAACAATCATTCATCATCTATTGCCGAAATTAATTAAAATAAAAAGCAAACATTGACTGATCGCTTTCTGTACAGCTTTCATTTTATATTAGTCTTTGTTCTAAAGCTTCATATTTAATATTACATTTCATCATTAGCGGATAAATATCATCCAGAAATTCATAAAATCTTCGGTAACTTGTAAATTCGACTATGTTTATCAATATCTCGTCAAGCATTGATTGCTCTAAAAATTCATGGGGTGGATTTTTTTCGGAAATAAAATAAAACTAACTGTGAAAATGAACTTTAAAAATTGCTACTGAGAATATGAATGATTTGACTTCAAAAGGTCTGCAGTTTTGGCAAGAATATTGTGTTTCCAGAACAAAAGAAAATGGAGATGAAAGAGGAAACAAAACTGAGCTTTTTTCTGTTATCAGATTATCAGTGATAAAAATAGGCAACCGACAATTAAAAATTAATTAATCGGTTAAAAAAATCGTCCGATGGTATTAATTAAAAAAAAAAAGGAAATAGGACGTCGTCCGTTTAAAATGTATCATAGTTAATAGAAGTGCTTACTGTTTGAAGAAGAGCTAAGAAAGTATGTAACTCTTCCTAATTAGCACTGACATTAATGTGACTAATTAATAACATTGACAATAGTAAAGTTAACATGTTATCTATTGTTGCTTTTTTTTTTCTTTGTCTTAAAAATTTTGAAAACAAAAAGTTTTGCATTATTCATTAATGTGTTGCAAATTTTTGACGTACCGAAAAAAGAATTCCAGGAAAAAAAGGAATTGAAACAAACTTATGAAGCAATATGAATCTGTTGAAGCATCAATTTTTGGTCAATTATTTTCGTGAATTTTTGGATTAATCCTTAATTTTGAATTAATTTCAGTGAAACTAAGCAGACTGAAATTCTCCGAATGATAAGAAATTGAAAATGTATACAAGCGGTTTGAGGATGCAATGAAGAAAACTCAGAAGCTAACTATTCCGATAGAACAAAGCTAAAAATCATGAAAAAAAAAAGGTCAAATGATCAATTAACAGTGAAATATTGCTCGGAATAAATTTGATCATTTAAAATGAAACAATATTAATCAACCAATGGCAATTTCTTTTTTACATAAAAAAAATTGAAACATAATTTGTGAAAAAGTATTTCCAACAAAAAATGTTAGATTAGGAACGAATAAAAATTTTGCATTTCTCAAACCAACTAAAAATAACAAAACTGTAACACTAATTATTTGAAATGCTAAAAAAAAAATATTAAATTAAAAGTGAAAAAAATAGTTAAAATTTAACGAAAAACAAGAACAACACATATATCAGTTACGCTCATCGGTACCAATCATTTTCCTGTCCTTTCACTGATAATTTAAAAAAAAAAAAAAATGATTTTTTTTTGTAGTTAAAAATGAGAGCCAATTTCGATGTGTCTTCCAAATGAATGATCGAATCAATTTTGTTCCATTTTTGTTTACAGAATCGAAATTTTAACGATAATTTAAAGCATTAAGAATTAAGAAAATTTGGACAATAACTGTTTGCTGTGTAAGACTCGATTTGCTAGTGCTTTTTTGAGTATTTTTTTTTTACTGTCATAATCCGATTTTTCCGGTTTTCTGACATTAACTCTCATAAAACGGATGATTAGCTAACAATTCAATCCAAAAAAAAAAAACAGCATTATCGAAAAGATCAGCTACTAATTAAAACAATTAAAACATCGATATTCATAGAGGCAGTTATTGGATGGGAAGGAAAGGTAAGTTATCGAGCCATTTCAGTGCTACTAGTTTAAAGCTTTGCAAATATCTGAAAGAAATTTCAGTTTTAGAAATTTATTTCGAATTTTATTTTTAATTAAAAACTGTCATAATGAACAGTAATTGGTAGGGTGTTAGTAAAATAACTCCAGAAATAAGCTATTTCTTAATGAACTTGCCACAAGTAGTAAATATCCTCAGCAAACATGCAAATATATTAAGCAACTGAGTTAATTATTGCTTGGCCCATAATTAAAATGACAAACATGAAAGCATAAATGAAACGACATACTGGATGCTATTTCGATGATAAATGAACTTCAATAATATATAATTAGGATTAACAACAATAAGAAAAATGTGATCTAATTAGTGCCTACTTATAAATAAATGTTTTACTGAAGCATCTAAAACTAGCGAAAAAAATGAGTTTACTACTAATTGCTTCCTCATTGTATTTATTAACACTTCCTAGAAAACTGTCAAAGTGATGTAAACATACATAAGTCAAAATAATTTTGCTTAGAATTACTGCTTAAATTTAATTTCAAAAAATGATCTTTGATGATTGCTTTGACAAAACTTGTTATTATTATTATTATTATTAT
>RCAB01000661.1:0-28386 GCA_003640385.1 Setaria digitata | reverse complement strand
AAAAAAAAAAAGCTTCCTTTTTTTCAGTCAGAGACTGTCAAATCACTAGTGGTCTACAAAAAGGTTATCAAGGCTGTTTGGTGGATACAAAAGCCATTTCAATTCCTTGATTTAAATCTTTATGGTATAAAGATTCGATAATTCAACACGTAATAACGCAATATATTTTAAACAAAACTATTCACACATTAAGGTATGCCAATTAAATTGCTTCAAGTTTTTTTTTTTTTTTTTTTTTGAGACACATACAAAAAAAGGATTCAACTTCCATCAAACAGGTGAGATTATTGTAGAATTTTGTTCATAAGTTTCTATACGTTATATAAACCATATTACCTGCTTAAATCGAATAATACCATTAACATTATCACCACGTAATACTGCTACCGCATTTGTAGACATAGTGATATAACCGTTTCAGACTAAAATTCTGAAGAACTTTCATGAAAAAAGAGAGAAAGAAAAGTTGGAACTTCTTCAAGAACTAAATCATTTAACCAAAGAAATAGCAGCAAGCGACATACATGAACTTCCTAACAAAGAAAACCAACCCAGCGAACACCACCACCTGCACTACTACACATACGAACACCAAAAACAGAATGAACCAAAATATCGATATATTACACTTTGACGTTCACTCTGTGAAAAATTGCCGGACTTCAATAACTGTGAAAGTGTATTTAGTATGTATGATACAGTGTCTTTCAGATGCAACTGCAAACAACAGATGCTTGTATATATATATTTATAAGCATTTGTTCTCGTTGCATCTGAAGCACAACGTATTTTCTCATTGTTAAAAGAAAACTTGATTTTCAAATAACTCAATTTTTTAGGGGATGAGATGCTGCATATTGATTATCGGAGGAAAATAATAATTGGAAATGATTGTATTGCTGACATGTTTGGTGTTTTTGGTAAGTTTATACAATAATGATAGTTTAAAGCTAATAGCAACAGATTTATTTGTTACTTTCCAACAAAGAGAAACTGATTGTATTTGTGAAGTTTTATTAAATTTTCTGCATTTCTCCTTTTTTTTTAAAAAAAAAATTTATCCAGTTTTCCTTACATTTTTCTATTTTTCAATAATTTCAGTTGTCCAGTTCGGATATAATCAGTATATGTTCAAATGCTGCAAGTGAACATTTCCCGATCATTCTCGAGGCGGAAGCTGATTATGAAAATGAAAAAAGATTGATGGCTTCATATAATATAATGTTATTACCATTAATTTTACTTCCTGAATGTTTAATTCTTTTATCAGTTTATGTTGTTATGAATATTCAAATATCATTGATTTTCATATTTCCAACTTTTCATTTTTCATGAGATTATTTAATTTTGCTGAAATCAGAAATAAAATCAACATATCAATTCCCTAAAATTTAAGTTTGTTTTGATACCAAATTTAAAAAAAAAAAAAAGAAAATAAAGTGAGGCTTACTATAATATTATTGTATTTTATTTAAGCAACAAAAGGGAAAGCAGTTAGAAAACAATTGATAATTACTACAAAATTGCAGACTGACTTTTTAGTATTGTTGAACAAGCTACTGTTTCAGTTTCCTACTTTTTTCATTTTTTTTTTTCGTTTTATGAGCAGTTTTTCTCTGCGTCTCAAAAGATGACATTATATTATTGAGCTATTCATAATAGTGAAAATGGTTTTAGTTCATTTACGTACGCGTGGTACGCCATTCCAGTACGTGTGTATTGGCAGTATTGTGAAATGCATTGCTTGGAACTTTTGTTTCTAATTTTGAGCAAAATTCACTCACTTTCATTTTTTGTTTCCACAACGCAACCAATCATCATGTACACATTCAGTACTTGTGATTGTTTTAAACTAATTACTCGTGAATTTTTCACTAATAAACATTATTTAATCTGCTTTGATTTATTTCTGACACGATTTAATTAGATTTTATTTATTTTACTTCGTTCATTAACTATCATATATAATTATGAATAAATATTTAATTTTTATCCTTTTTATATCGCTGTTATGCTATTTGTTATGCCATAACTTTTTCGTAATTTATTTAATTGAAATTTAATGTGCAAGAAATTTATCACATTTGGGACCACATTTTAATGTTATTTATTAATCTTATTTAGGGAACATTAATTAGTCCAAGAAAATTTTAACTGTTAAAGATTTTGAAAACCGAATTCTCTTTCTTTTCCTTCCTCCCACTTATTCATTTTGATTTTGAATTTAGGAAATTCGAGTGAAAATATTCGACACATTAAAATGAAATTTCTTCTAGCTAGCGAATAATGAATAAACAAAAAAAGAGCACTTTTTTCTCGACTTTACCAAGGTTCTCCTATTTATTTCAAAAATTTCACCAGAAATTTCTAGCGCCAGCGCCAAAGTTTTCTTTTCACCCTTGACAATAACAAGAACAGTCAAAGTAAGATTATCTTGCTATTTTATTTCGGATCAATGTTACTTGGCTATTTTAAAAATGAAACATCCAATTGAGCAAGCAAAACAAAATTTACTTGGAAAAAAAAAAACTTTCTTGCCTTTATATTGCATCTCGACCTGAAATTTGATGTATAAATTATCAGTGTGGAGTTGCTGTCAATTCTGCTTCTACTTTTTTTTTTTAATTTTGAAAAAAGTTTTTTTCTGAATATTTATCAAATCCAAAACCGAAAAATATTCAAAAGCAGTTGGTTTTGTTCGTTTTTAAGAGATTTTCAAGCTGCAAAGTTTGTTGAAAAATATTCAAAAGCAGTTGGTTTTGTTCGTTTTTAAGAGATTTTCAAGCTGCAAAGTTTGTTGCTTGAAACAACCGAATGCATTTAATCATCCATTTACTCTTTCACATTTGTCTCCCGAAACATAACTTTCTACACATCCTTTAATTCTGCATGATAAAAATACATCATAACATAATAAATTATGAAATTAAATTAATGCTTCCATTATGGCTGTGGGAGCTGCTTTTTTATGCTCATAGAGCAAATCCAGTTCGGAAAATCGTTTGAAATTATTTTTCTTTTTTTTGCTAACTTGGAAGAGGGAGAAATCCGCTTATGACTTACAGTCCTATCACTCCAAATAATTCTGCTCTTCATTCTAATACAGCTGTTGCGTGATTTAACAATTTTGTTTGATACATAACAAAATGAGCAATAATTCGAAAAAGCAAAACTGGGTCCGAGCATTTTAAACTGCAGCGAAAATTTCAAGCTATGCAAATTGTTTATTAATTTATTGAAATAAACTTCCATCAAGCCAAATTTTAAATTATTTAAATAGACATATGCGTATACTTGTTACTAGTAAGCTATTCAATAATAAGCTTTGATCAAATGAAATCGACGATGATTAATGGGCAAACTTCATATCAGTCCAACTATTTAATGAAAATTAATTAAGCTCGACAAAAAACGTAAATTCCATCACAATTTTGACCATTTTTTTCCCACAGCAATATGGTAACCGTAAATTACAAAGCCCTTTACGGTGGATGTACGTGCTTAAACCTGAAATCTCATCTAAATCCCACTTATTTTACAAAGTTATACGAAGCGAATCCAGAGAATAGGCTGTACGCAATTCTATTTACTCTCAGCATATATACATGTGAGAGATTCAAAACACAAAATGTTAGAAATTTTTATATGTTACTTTTATTAGTTGATTACTCCTATCATATAAATGTAACGGAAACGAAATAATGAAAACATTCCGGAAAAAGCGCAATTTAAAAAGATAATTGGGGAGATTTTTTTTTAATGGATGGGAATATTTCATCAATTCAAAATGCTCTGCAACAACTTTATGGTAGCATATTTGACTAGATCATAAATTAATAATACAAATTTTAATGACGATAATAAAACGTGTTGAGACGGTAGCTGTACAAATATCATTCAAGAAATTTTCATAAGCTCGAAAGTTTAGTTATCAGTGATAGCTAAACCGAATAAATTAATTGGAGTCTTGAAATTAAAAATACTAAGAACAGATCTAAAAAGGAGGGGAAAACTTCATCTATGAAAATTGAGGAATGAAGCTATAAAGAAAAAGAGGGAAAAAATAAACATTGAAACCAAAGAAAAGGACTGAAACTATAATTATGAATCAAATTATACATGATATTGAAAATGCAACTTGTTCAGATTCAAAAGAATCGTCAAACAAGTTGACAAAAGATTTAATTGTGTAGCGATAAGCAGCATAACACTGATGGAAATTTAGCATAAAGCAGAATGCATGGAATTAACAGCTTTAACAGATAATTTATACAGTAATGATGTTTTATTTTTTCTTCTTTCAAGCTGATCGTAATCTGTATCTAACGTAAAGACATAGTTTAGTTCGCAGTTTTGTCTTAGCTCAGTTATGAATTATGCTTATAAAATAATTCAAGACAAAATATTAGCTCCTACAGGCATAACTATATGAGGCAACAATAAGAATTCCAAAAAGAATAAATTAAGCTATAGAAATAAGAATATTTCATAGTACACAATATAATAAAGTGAATGACACACATAAAATGTATAACTTAATAATGGAACTTACAATTTACGTTCGACTATATGGAGAAAACTAGCCACAGATACGCAATGTATACTTAACACTGAAAGAAATTTAGCATAAACATAACAAAGATCAAGTTTCGATTGTTGCGATATTCTCCCATGTTGAACAAATAAGTGAAAAATTACAAGGCTTGTTATAGCGACGGAATGAGTGTAGACTTTATATTATTTCATATAGCGAGAAATCAACGTTTGAAATAGTTCAAGTGAATTGAAACACAGCCTCCTCCATGCAAAAGTACAGAAACACAAAATATTTTCAATTATATAGAAAGCGAAGAGAAAAAATTTGCTACATTGCAAATCTTGTATAAGTCCATTAGAAGATGAAAAAATTAATTGAAACTTACCGAGTAGTTTGATTCCTTGCAAATAAACAAATTAAAATGACGATAACAATAACAAATGTTGCGAAACGAAGAAACAATTTCGGACAAAAACAGATCATTTTAGATAAATTAAAAGGTAGTAATTTAGAAGTGCAATCCTGTTTGAAGACCAATGAACCATTTAGAAAAACTGGTGAAGTATCGGACAATGTCAAATCATTTTGTGATTTTGGCAAAATACGGTACTCTTTATCGTGCTGCTTGACCTAAAATTAGCGTATTTACATGAAGAAATTTCTGGAACAGTTGGAAATATTAAAGGAAAGCTATGTGAATATTGAATTTAAATTGGAAAATTTTACTCTAAGATGCAAAATTACTCATGGCCTCCAGAATACCTCAATTAGATTTTATAACAAAAGTTAAATGCTCACCCGGTTATAGAGGAAAACACCAAATATAGACAAAGACATTCCGAAAGCATTGACTCCTGTTATTGGATTATGTAAAGTAAGTAACGAAGCTGATATTACGGTGATACGTTTTGCTGCATTTGCCACTGCGTAGGAAAGTGCGGATAAACGATGAATTAATATAAAAGCGCAAAAATTCTGGAGGAAAGAAAGCATGCCAGAAAGTAACAGGAATATAACAAAATTTGATTCGTATGATGAGAGCTGATTTTTCTGGAAAAAATAGAAAATTAGAAGAGAATGGCAAAACCTAAAAAATTACTTGAACTATCCCTTTAGTATTAAAATATAAAATATTCAATGGAAGGAAAAAAATAACTGGTTTAAACAGTATATTAAGTATCAAACGAATTCCATAATGGACAAACGTAGCTCAGAGTTATCCATGAGAAATATTTGAAACATTTGCTGAATTAGATTGGGTCAAGTACAGTAATCAAGTAAAACGACAAATGGACGAAAATAAAAATTAAAAAAAAAAAAAGAAAGAAAAATAATATACAGTTGACTCAACACCACGCCACAATAACAAACCATCACGGAAACACCAAATCGGAAATAGTAAAATAGCAGCTATGCGAGAATTTAATGCTAATAAATAGAGCGGATTAATATCCGCACCTTCCAATACCTGAAATGACAACAGTCATATTATATTATGATAAGAACAGCATTCTCTATAATTATGCTAGCATAATCCAATCTTCAGTTAGTAAATCTCGCACTTATCGTAAAAGAAAAAGATCAATTCCAAATATTTGTTTGATTTAACTGGTTAGAAGCGATTGAAAAAGTTTAGTTTATTAAGTAGTTATCAAAGTGAGCTCAATCATCTAAACTTGGTCGTCTATACTGCTGAAGCAAGGGCTTACTTGCAGATAATCTATGGTTCACTAACACTAGTGAACAATAATTAATTAAACATAGAAAACCAGAACCTTTTTGACGAAAACATTTAATATCGAATAAATACAAGTTGATAACAAAGCATTTAATAAACCCCCTAAATCAAATGATAATTCGGTAAATGTCGCAACCGATACGCCAATGATAATTGGTATTAATGACAGATAAACATATTTGGATTGGCGTTCTTTCAAAATAATTCGAGCGGAAAAAACAGCAAACAACGGCATCGTTGCTTTTACTGCAAATATATGAAGTAAAAATTTTGTCCGAAATTACCTGTCAAACTGTAAAGTATGAATAAAAATGATGCTAAATTTATTATCAAATCTGATTGAGTGGAACAGAAACGCTGTTGAATCGCTAATAATAATTTTAAAGAATTTAAAGCGCAAACTATCCTTTACAGTAAATAGAGTTAATTAAATATTGAAGAACCCGTCTCTAATCAAATCTATATATCGCAATCTAATTTCTGTCCACTGCCTAAGAAACAAAAATATTTAACCTGTTTGCACATATGAAACTGAAACTTTCAAGACGCTCACATACGCGCTAACAACAGCAATCACTTTACCAATCGATATTGGAATGATATAATATACCATATAATATTTCGTTATGGGTGGTTGTTTGATGTGTAAGAAACGAAGCACCGGAATGGAATAAAGTTCGACGCAACAAAGCGAGACTAAGGCAACCGTCATAGGATACGGATAGTTCTGCAAATGAAATGTTTAATGCATTAATTATTACTACAACCAAATACTATTACCAATGAAGTTATCATAAAATATTATAAACTTCAGACGGCATTAAAGAAATGAAAATGCAACATATTAGGAGGATATTCCTATACTATACTCATTTTTATATATGCATTTGACAAATAAAGATTAACGAAACAACTACGTAAAGTTTTAACATTATAATTTTGAAATTTGAAAAATAATTAAATTTTTAGGTTTACGAAGTCCAATTCTTTATAAGATGAATGATGTTTACGCTTACATTTACACCATATCAGTACAAACGTCATTTTCTATATTTAACAAAATGCTCCCAGATACGACTGATCATAATGTTGCAGCAGTAAAAAATAAGTTGGTAAAAACTTTAGCTTAACATTTGAAAAATCGAATTCACTGAATTAAATAAACACATATGAAATTATACTAATGAAATCTAACTCTACAAACAAACATATGTGTATTATGCATGTGAATAACTACTCTATGATGTTAAATATATTTTGTGAAAAAGAAAAAAAATAAGAACAATAAAAACCTGCAACGTAATTTTGTTGATAATACTAGATGCCGAGCTAACAAAGTACCACGCAATAAAAGTCCCAACAACCTGCACGGTGAAACTATTTAATACAAACTGAGGTTGAGCCATACTGTTGGTTTCACGTCAAAGTTCTGGGAATTGTATTTGAACCAGGAATTCTATTTGTTGCTGCAAACAATTACTGACGACGAAAATCATGTATCGATCAGTAAAGATGGAAGAGAATTAACAGGAAAAAAAATCAATAGGCGATCAAATTACCGAGATACATTACGATAACTATTTTTACTAATTTAAATCAAATTCCTATGAAAGATATTTCTTAATAATCAGTAGCTTATCGTCTGGATGTATATGCATATCAGGTAGGTGAACTGCCGTCAGGAATCTTGGATAGAGTATTATTGTTGAACATTACAGCTAACGTAACAGGATTCAAGTAAGCTTACCAGAAACCGTAAAATTGATCATCGATATTTCTCGATAAATGAATATAAAAGTGAAACAATTCCATTATCGAAATTCGCTACCTGCGATATTAACAAATTTTAAAATCTTTTCAAATTGTAGCAAAACTTGTCATGGTATTACAGCAAAATATTTGCGATAAATGATATAAGCGAAATCTAAAAAATAGGAAATGTGTCGCTCTTGCCGGACAACCGAACTGATATAAAGAAGCTTTTGATGGACAAAAATTGAAAACAGAACGACGAGAAATAGAATTAACATATATTAATAACATGAAAACCTGTTTCGACAAATCACATCGCAGTGACTAATTAGTTAAATGAATTATACACAAATATATAAAATGGCAAAAAGAAATTGAAAACTAGTTAAGACAAAGGACAGCTGGAAGGTGAATTGAATCCAGAGATCTGAAAAAATTTATAAAATAAATAAATCGTTTAATTTAATATAAGATCAAATTTCTATTGAGCTAAGTAAAAAGTGAACCATATGACAGATTACTTTATGGAGTCAATAACAGAAAAAAATTCATACTTAAGTTTAAAACTTTCCTTTATTTAAATACAGAAAACTGAATTACATAATATATGATAAGTCATATAATACATACAAGATTGGGAGTTTTGTATGAAGCAACTTTTCACAACAATAAAAAACACACAAAAATATTTAAGATCCATTAAATATGTGATTGGAAAAGCCTAAACTATCACTGCTGACATTCGTAATTTTTGTCTCAAATGGAAATTTTTTTTAGGACTAAAATTACGAACAGGAACCATCACACCTTATATTTTATACTTCAATTGTATAGATGGCTGATTATTCTTTTTTTTGCAGCTATCCAAATATAAAGCCAAATTCTTCCTAGTGAAATTCTATTTATCATTTTTATAAATCAAAACAAAAAGACGACAAAAAACATAAAAAATGGAATAGTCTAAATCACTGAATTACTAAAGATCAACATGAAATTTTTTAAACTATACTTCAATATCATTCAGTTTATTTCCACTACATTTAACTTGTCAGCACCCACTCTTATGAATAATTTCGTTCTAGTTATACAGTGTTAACAATAAAAATTAGTCTGACTGGCACCAAATTACAGATTCAAAATCCTCTAAATATTAATGTTACTAGCGTTTAAATATCCTTAATGTCAAACTATATTTTACTCCACTGACAACATCGGCGAATGTTAAAGTTTTGAAATTGCTAAAGGATTCAAAAGCAAAGTACTTTAATACTGGAACGATTCAAATCTTAAGTGCTGAAATGTCCTCACAGGGGGTATTTTATTATAATGTCTTAACTTACAAAACAATATCGTGAGCCTTAAAAAACGTAATACGTCGAAAACAGAAAATGGATATAAGATTGGAGTAACATAAACATAACATACTTCCTCTTATTCCCAGACCAGTGGAAATTTTTACACGTGAAAAGAGCAAAATTTTCAAAGAAATGACGTTTCACTCGGAAAATCCAAAAAAGTACAAAAGAACCAATGAAATAATACATTTTCTTCAGCAATAAATTATGGATGAAGTAGAAATAAAAACCGCAAATCATTCAGTGGACGAATAGAAATAGTGAAATAAAATTATAGAAAAATTAGATTCTTGAACCCTTTACAAATCGGTGTTTAGGTACACTATTCGAAAGCACTTCTTTACCATAAACTGCTCATTACATTCCCCTTAATTATTGGGGGAATAATAAAATTCTATCATGTTTAATATATAGTCGATTCTTACGGACACTAATAAATTAGGATCATATTTTATCACACTCAAATATAACAACAGGATCCTTTACAACAACAATTTATTGTTATATCTGTGAATAGCATCTCCTTAGAATTTTATTCGAGAGCTTATAAAATAAATGAAGTTGTTTCTAATCACATATCGGCAAATTAAAATTATTATTATGAAATGAAAATGTATGCAACTGCCACCGATAACAACCGGTATTTAACACATTTTATACATTCAAATCAAATTTTATCGACTTTTGCTGTTGAAAATAACCAACAGAAGTGTAGAAGTTATTACATTAATGATAATTCAAATATAAAACAAGAAAAACAATGTCATTTACCCAAATCATATACGTCACATAATGACCGAACTGGTGCACGGAAAGGTTTAAAGTCTCTCGTTATCAAAGGATACAAAGTTTGTATGATAAAACTCGAAAATTTTACTTATTTCAATAGTGAGATTTCACCATGTAAATTTGAAATTTGAGTGTTTAACATAAAAGCAACTTTGAAAATCATCACTACTCAGTTGAAAAATAAAAAATAAACAAAAAGAAACTTAAGCATATTAATGTAAAACAGATCCTTTATACCAAACCTTTCAATATCCTTTTTCTACCTCAGTGTTAATATCTGAATAGAAATTAATGAGGTATAAAAGAAATTAAGAGCATTTCACATAAGCTTGAGTTTCTTCTTACCTAAGCAGAGATACAATAATAACGACGTACTTAAAAATACAAGGATCATAGAACATTCATCTTATTTCCGGCTAGAAAAAAAATCACACTGCAGTGAAAATCTACACCTGCTGTTGAATACTGAGTAGGAAATCTAATTTTCCGAAAGCCACATATGAATCAATGAATATTATATCCGAAACTAAACTTCTGGGAACCAAAAAAGAATATTCATCAACATGAATTAGAAATCAGTAGTTCTGAATCTAAAACTAAAAAGCTATTAGATAAAATCTATAACCAATCTACGACCGCAGATTCTTTCTTGAATAGAAATTTGATCTTATATTAAATTAAACGATTTATTTATTTTATAAAAAAATTTATTTTATAAAAAGATAGAAAAACATCCATAATGTACATTATTTTCTTTTCGAATTTCTGCATGTTGGTGTGAATTTGACAGATTTTTCGACGATCCTCAAAGAGAACTGAAATAAATAAAAATTTTGAAATTTTGGGTCAAAAAAATCTCCTAATGCAAATGACAAATTAGACATCTGCGTCAGATTTTTAACCATTATCAAAGAAAAGAAAAATACTCAAATTCCATTCGATTTTGCAAACATGACTCAACTCATGCCTCCTCATTAAAATTGATATTTAATATTTAAGAACGTAAAAAATATTTAAGACCATAAAATAACCACGTTATCAACTTCTTCCTTATAATAATACTCTAATAATAGCGTCATCTTCACCAAATAACTTCAATCATCAGCAATTTTTGTTATCGCTGCAGCATATTTTGCAATCTCAGCACTTCCATGAGTTGCGCGCCATGTCCGAGTAGCAAATTCATACCTGTAAAACAAATAAATTCTCAAAACTTCATCTATCTGCCCAATGAAATAAAATTATGCTCTCTGATTGAAGGATCCTCAGAGTACCCTACTGATGTCTTTTAAAAAAGATTGTAAAGATCCACGAAACAAGAAACGAGTTAAAAAAAATAAGATAAAATAGATACCACTGGATTTCTGTAAAAGGCTGATTTCCAAGAACAAATGGTTCTTTAGGTAATGATAGCAAACGAATTCGTAAAGGACGAACAACCTCTTCATAATCAACAACTGCTCGTAAGGGCGTATGATCCATTGTCATATAAGGTAAAACTTAAATAAAAAGTGATTTTCTTCAGACAATGTGAATTTTTGTGGCAATTCGTGACTGTGGAGACAAAATTTTAATCTTGAAAGGACATGCAAACACCAAATTCAGACTTTGTCTGTTAGAATAAATGAAACTGAAGTTTTACAAGAGATCAAACTATGTCATTTGTAGCCGAAATCGCATTATACAACAGCAATGAAATCAATAGTGAGTACTTAATAAGAGTGATTTTTCACCATTTATTTTTCAGTCAGTAGCTTTTCAGCTGTACTTTAAATCAGAGAAAAGCTCACCGGCTGCAGGTGCTTCAATTTTGGGTCGCGGTTTCATTTCCGACAGTAATATATAATTTACGTCTGGTACAATTTCCTCATATTGTGTACATCCTAAACCACCTAATGAAATAGCATTTTTGATACTTAATTGTGAATCGCTGAATAGGCATTCCAAAATTTTGGCCCGATTTTTCACATTTCTCGGTTGAAAGTCCTCTGATTTGGCCCGTTGATGGGCTAACACTGAAAAATATTATTTTGACTGACTGCTATGTTTTCAAGATTATAGATATTAACGTAGCACCAACTGCACATTAAATTCAAAATCCTAGTAATGTATTAATTCTTGTTCATGCAATCTGCGAATCACAAGCACTTAAAGTTACTGCACTAATTACTAGTTTTAGTGACACGCTTAAACTACTTTTTATTTAAAACTAATGCAGCAACTTTAAATCAAGCATTGATACAGAAACCATAAAGGATGTAAAATTACCAAAATTAATTTTACGATTTGGTTTATATTTTACAGTTTCGGGTGAATAATGAGTTGGTGTTACACGAAGCATCTCTGCAGTCCGTACATGCCGAATTACATCGATATCAACAAACCAGTCCACGGAAAGTATAACAGTATGACATACTTGCAAAAGAAATGCTGTCAAATGTAAGCTCTGAAGAATTTTTCCAATTCAAGATTTAGAATATGAAAATTAAGCAAATTTTTAAAAAGAAAATTTTACTAATTATTAGACAAGAGATACAAAAAATAATCTATGAATGCATTCGAATACCTCAACTTCCCCTGATAGTGCTGCAAACCCTCGGCAAAGTTCCACTGCTTTTGCACCTCCGGAACGACCGCTATCTAACGATGATGTTGCTAAAAGGTGATTAAGAACCGAGGCAGAACTGATTGCCTGAAATCGAATCCTATAAAATTCATTCAATCCCTTTCTAGTGTTCGGGTAACAACAATGTTTAATATTTCAGTGTAATCTTTGCAATATACTCAGATCTTCCAGCTGGGCATTAATGCACTTTACAAACCTGTTTTGATCTTCTATTAGTTGACCTCCCGGGAATCTCAGAAAATAAACATATTTTTACTTTGTGACTAATTTCCATGTGAATATGGCGGAAATTACCTGACAGTCTAATAAAATCATCCTGGACTTAGTTACATAAACGCTAATCTTTTGGGACTGATAACGGCAGCATTCAACCGCTTCACGAGATGCCGGACGGAAAGCATAATGCCTAAATTGGAACACATTACTAACTAAAATAACACTGCATAAAAGTAACAAAAATTTAGGGAGTCTTATTTCTCAGCCTACTTCAGTGCAGAGTACTTCATGCTCTTAACACGACTTACAAACTGAAATGGCTTCATTTCCCTTTCCTTTGAACCAAAAACCAAAAAGTTCAGGAATAATTTAGAATCATCACTCGAAAGCAAACAGGTGAACAAATCCAGTGGCCAAAAAAAAAAGCAATACTAGCGATTTCAAAATGTTAATACAGTCCATACAGTCCTATATAAGTCTGACATGGCTTAGCAATATTCATCAAGTAAACCCCACTTGCTGACTATCTTATTAGGTTGTTGATGTTTTTCAAATAAATGAGTTTTAAATTGTCCGAGAAATAACCCCGAAATGAACAAAATTCGATAGACCTGTACATATCCATATGATCATTACCAGCTAGCATGCTGAGAAGTGTTGATTTACCCGAACCTTGTGGACCAATAATACCAATAACAGTAAAAACTGTGTTTGTAGTTGACAAATAGTCCTGGAAGAAGCAGATTTGAATATATAGATATTCAAGGATTTTTTTTTTTTTTTTTCAGAAATCAAATGCAAAGGAAATGACAAACAAACCGCAACAACATCAGTAAAATCCATCGTGTCTGAAAGCAGACGCACAGCAGCCTTCATAATCCCAATGGACTGTTCCACATTAACTGTCGCTGGTGGTACACCACGAGCATTTTCTAAAAACCACTTAACTAATTCCCGAAAATTCAATCATTTCAAATTAGAAAGACGAAGTTTCACAACAATTTAAGGAAATTAAGTTCCTGGAAAACTAACGATTCTTATCTGTGCGAAATGAAGAGTTCAAAATTGACACTGCCGGTCTACTGGGCAACGGTGATGCGGAACTTGGACGAACTATTCCAGATGGAGCCACTTCCTAACATCATGAATTGAATTTAAAGCAACATTTTTTTCACCCAATATTTTTTCTTTAACATATAATTGAGTATTAAAAAAAAAGCTCAAATAATTACCTGAGGTGACGAAAGGGCTTGAGGCAATATCTTCTGACAATTTTCTGCATTGTCAGATGTAGTCGATTCCACTGAAAGCATTAGTTTAGAACGAAAAAAAAGAAAAAAAAAATTGATGTCGAAGACGATAATAGCAAAATAAACAAGGATAAGTTAGTAAAAAAAAATATAAGTGTATTAAATAAGCAAAAAAGTCATAAGATGAACGAAAATAATAGGGATAAAATAAGAGAAACTTCTCAATTTCTCTTAAGAATCTTATCTTCTAGACAATATGTTTGATGTTAAGGAGTAAAAAAAAATGTTTAAAAAAAAAGACAACTTACAAGACTAATTACCCTATCTCAGAAAATAATAGAAAAAAAAAGAACCTTTACGCTTCGATAATATAGCAGTTGGACGAGCCATAATCGTTACAGTTGCTTTCGATTTATCTTCCCGAATATCTATACCAGTGTTGCTGTAATGGTGAGTTCGACGTCCGCGCTTCACTTCACTATCCTCCTAAAAAATCATATACTGCACCAAAGAAATACTCTAATATTTATATATCAAAAAAAAAACTAAGTTTTTTTAAAAAAAAAACTAAGTTTTCCCAAACTAAGTTTTTAGGATAACGGACATTAAAACTATATATAAGACTGATTATAACTAAGTTTCAGTTTTAACTGATAACTATTTTATGTAAAGGAAAAGAAGCACCGTTATTTATAAGTTCTTTTTTTTAGGTTATATTTTTATATTTACAGTTCAATCAAAAATATTATGTTCGCTTCTCAATCAATTCAATGCGTTTATTTTTCTCAGTCTACACTATTTCTCATGTTGTAAGAATGAAAATTTAAGCAATAAATTATCTAACACATAAATTATTACCTCATTCAATTTCCATTTCTTAATTATTACTTTACTACAAAATACCTAATTTCTTGACTGATTAGTTTTACAGCAAAAGACTAATCGAATTGAAAGGTATGGAGGAAAAAATAACCTAAAGTAATTATTTAATCCCCAGTTACAATAATTAAATAGTTCAGCCTAATCAAAAAGTAGTGGTTTGAACTAAATTACTCTCCAAATTATTATACACATATTAGACCAATAATAAAATTGTACTGAGCAGGGTTTGATATCTCATTTGTTGATCTTCTAGTAAAAAAAAAATAGTTTTTCGGTAATTTTGATTAAGAATAATAGAAAAGCCTATCAAACCCGAAGTGCCGCAAATCCGGTAATTAGCTGCATTTGGCAACTTAAACAACTCAATCGACTGAAAAAAAAACCCTCTAGGAGTTTATCAAATGCTGCAATAAACGCTCACCAAGTATCAAAACGAAGTTTTAACACTAACATTACGTGGAGAATTGAAATATTCACGGTACAAGCGTGGATTTGGACGCGATCGATCGCCCATTAATGGCAGCAATCTTCTGAGCTATAATTTTTTTCTTTTAATAATATGAGCTCAGTTCAATTCAGTTTCGAACCTTAATCTAATCCCGGAAAGATGAAATTTTAGTCGAAGAAAAAGAAGAGAAAAAAGTTCACAATCTTGCTCCCTCCACTTAACTAATCAAACTATACGTCGTATCATCATCGTTATCCATTTCTGAATCGTTCCGCAAAAAGCAAAATATTTTCTTCTCCAATCATCTGCTACAATGTCAAATCATTCCTCAAAGACTAATTTCCTGTTAAGCCTTACTCTTGCCTCTACCAACCACTTTCTTCTTCCACCACTTTACCGTTTTGTCTAGCAGACGAAATTTGCATAAAACATGGCCGAGCCGTCAAATCGAAAAACTACTTTCGGAAAATGCGTCCGTACATTATTGAAACTTCATTTCGGACTTTTCCTACTTAAGAAATGCAAGGCGAGCTAACATCCATATTCGTTTACTCCAATTCTCATCATTCCGCATGCAGTTGAGCCAATCCAACGAACCGGAAAGAGGTATCATGGAGGTTAATCCGGATCGACACCGATTTCCATGTTGTATTGTATGGACACCGATTCCGATACTTACGTGAGTTTCGTTTACACATTTTATTTATGCTCATGGCGTCAGTTGCGTAAGGGCATGTGCCAGTCAGAAGCATACTGTTTACTAGTATGCTAGAACTAGTATGCAGTATGCAAACTAGACCCATAATTCAACCAGTTACTCACTTATTCATTCATGTGGAACTCGATACCGACTTTATCTCTTAATGAGTTTAATAGACCTAAACGCTTTTCCTAATTTATTTGCGATATCGTCGCATTCGTTATTTTGTAAACTCCTTATCATATGTAGAGAATTTTATGTAGCAGCTAATTCTATTTCATAATTATCCTTCTTGCGTAATAATCAACTCTGGGAGAGTTTCTCGACTAGATCATTGCACTGCCTTTTCTCACCTTAGTATAAGGTCGGTGGCTTTTTCTGCTCTATCTTAAAATAACATAAATCATTTTATAACTGTAGGATATTGATACTTGATATCAGTTTCATACCATTTCGTAAGATGTAAGTTTCAACAATCATGAAGAAGAAGCATAGTAATACTATAGATTTCTCCATCTTATGTCTGAATTTTGATTTTGCGGGTGAGAGTGATCTTATTTTTGAGCTTAGGTTTCAGCCGATTGAATTACTCATAAGGATAGATCTAAGAGTTCTTTTTCTTTGCTGAGCTGATTTTGTTTCCAACGAACCGGAATTGGGCACTTTTTCCGGACCAACACTTGATGCCATTTATTCCTAATTTAACTTCACTTTTCTTACCAGGATTCAGAAAAAATCTTCTAGATACCTTCCAGAAAAACCTATTTTCGTTATAAAGAGCGGTGAAATAATTGTTTTAAAGGCTCATATATTTTCTTTTTTTTTAAATCTAAAGACCAGTTTTTCAAATTTAAGTTTCTTTTTCGAATTCTCTGCATTACTGTAATTGCTATATTTTCTTTTTTTCCAGGTGGCTATTTCCGTTTGTAGGACATATGGGTATAGCAACAAGTCGAGGTGTTATTCGTGATTTTTCGGGAAGCTACTGTGTCTCTGTAAGTTTCAGATCATAATTACGTACTTTTATTATTAATTTGATTGGATGAATTTTTTTGCAAACATAATACTACACTTCCTTCATCATCTGTTTTTTTTTTTTTCGTGAATTTTCTGACTAAATCATTTTACTGTTTTTTCTACCTTAGCATAAAATTTCTTCGGATCATCATTAACTTCATGTTTTTTGCGCTAGTGGGGAGCAGCTTATAAATCTGTCTAAGGCTTCCATAATTTCATATTTTATTCTTTGCAGTTTTTGATCTTTTCTTTTTTCATACGTACTTTGTGCACCTGAGAATATTGAACCTTAGTGGAAGACCGGGATAATTTCTAATATTTGGCATCTGTAAAATATTTACGTATTACCAAAACAGTTTCCATTCAGGAAGATAATATGGCTTTTGGTTGGCCTACATGGTATCGACAAGTGGATCCAAACACAATTGAAGGTGGAGTGGAAGCTTGGGATCGTGCTGTATTAGATGCGTCAGAGGAATATAAAGGACATATGGTATATTACCTTTCCAACATATTTTTCATACAAGTATTTAGCGTTAAGTTGGATTCTGGTTCTATTCGCGATGAGGTTTAATTGTTTTAGTATGAAACCAAGCAAGTTTATCCTCTGCTTCATTCTGGTAGGAGCGGAAATTAGAATAATTGCGAAGAATCAGAGCATCGAATTTATTTTCATTAGATATTTTCTCTCGCATCCGTTTATGATTTTTTCCAGCATACCCTATTCTGTGATAACTGTTATTGCCATGTTGCGATGGCTTTGAATAATATGAGATATGATCACAGACGGGATTATAATTGTTTTCGATTAGCTACTATGCTAATGCTTAAAGGCCGATATGTTGGGTAAGTTTTTCATCAAGAAAAAGTTTTTCACACTTGATAGTGCAATACAATATCTTGCAGCAGTTTATGTCATTAATTATGTGCAGGGATAGTTATCATCACTCTCCAGCTGTCATGCCGTTTTACTCAATTTATTAATACGAAAAATGGTCTGGACACTTGGCTTATGTTCATACTTCCGTGGATATTTTCGGCATATTGTTTAATTAGAATATGATGTTTTTTATTAGGGAAATAACATAAATAATATTTTCTTAGTGGATGAAATTTTACATTTTTAGTGATGGTTATTGTTTTTTGCTGGAATTTTTTTTTTTAAAAAAACGGGGAAAAAAGGAAGATTTTGTGTTCTTTAAAATGCATGGTTTTTAATGCTCTCATCGCTGTCAATAAAAGAGTTTACTAGTAAGGGAGTAAGTACTTCAAATCGCATTAAAATGTGAAGCTAGCAAATTAAAGTTATTGGTGGAAGTTACCGTTTACATATCATTTTATAACCTTTGAAATCTTTTCCATGCACTCTTTCTTTTTCAGGTTTAGCGGTTTCATTAAACAGTGGCTTCCTTTCACTGTGTTAATTTTGTTCGTCATTGTAATGGCTGTTCTTGTTACGAAAGGTTAACAATATTTTAACCCATGGAATATTATTCGGCAGAGAATGAATGCTATTACATACTTCAAGAAGGATTTAAAAATGCTCTATTTATAGCAGTCGGAAGGCGAACTTCGATTGGCTAACGGAATAGATTAAGAATTTATTTGATAGATGTTCGCGATATTGTGACAAGTCGTCATGTTAATACTGTAAAAAATATAGAATATGTAATTCAATAGAACTATGCTAATCATTTTTCCTGTGAAACTAAGAAGTGGTAAACAGTAAATTATCGAAATTCAGTGTCTACCGAAATATATTATAATTTGGAAATTGTCTTCCACTTTAAAGGCTTTTTTTGCAGTCAAATAAGTAAAAATATTTTTTGATCTTATTTTTGAGTATATGGCTTATCTCCTTTTTTCTTATAGCAAAGGCAGTGTTTTCACAGTACACATTAGTGAAAATCCGATGATATTTTTAGTTTGGTAAGGCTTTTCCTCACAGAATATTTTGCATTTCTTCTTATTTTTCCATACCATTTTTGTCATTGATTGTTTCACTGGCATTATCTCTGATAGGGTATTTAGACATCTTGGGTTTTGATGTAACATATTCAGCATTTGAGAAGCATATTTGATTGCTTACTCGGTCTGTATCATTCGGATATGGTTTGCTAAGAGGGCCATAAGTGTTAACTTATATTTTTTGGATATTATGGTTTGCATTTATACTTTAAAACACATTTTGATAACAAAATGAAAGATAGAAAGTTGGATTGCTTCTGGTGCCTGTAGGGCATCTTCGAATATTAAGAGAAAGAGCAAATACTCAAGTACTATGCTAATGGCTAAAGAGTAGTTGCGAATAAAAGTTTTTACATCTGTAAATCGTTAAGAAAAAAAAAGTTTGAATGCTTCGTCAAATATCTTTTTTTGTATGGTTTTTAATTTTTAGTGATAACTTTTTCTTCGCTCTCTACTTTTCGTTTATCTTTAACACAGAAGAGTGGTATCAATCTGTGATTTATTGGAAACGAAACATAGTGTTGATGAGGTCCAAAAGACGAAAAATTTTTACTAGGGAATTGCGAATATGTTGTCAGTTTTAACCGTCGCCGATAAACACTTCGTCTACTGTTAAGTGTTATTCGTGGTAGTGAAAAAAAGCGATTATTTATGGTTCGGAGAAGTGATTGAAATGATGAGTAGTTGGTAGTGGAGATAATTAGTTCCGGAAGGGAGTTGGTTCTAGAAGTCGGAATTATTTGTCTAGAAGATAGGTTCCGGAAGTTGGTTTTAGAAGCAATTTCTACAATTAATGAATTTGATGCAGCAGTAGTAGACATTTTGTAAGTAGCAATCTTCACTAAATCTGGAAATGTCGTCCTTCAAACTGTGGAGTCCCTTATAATTCCAGTTGATTAAGTTTAACACTTTTTATATGTGATGTTCAAGTTCTTGGTTTCTTATTTTAGTTAAATTTTTGTCTAGCTTTTAGTTTAAAATGTGGCATAGCCTTTTACGCATTATCATTTGTATATTTCTAATCCATTCCATAAATTGTTTAGCCAAAATTTTTTTTAAGTTCTACCGGAAAATGGTTCGCTTGACGGTCGAGTTGATCAACGATTCACTCCAGTATCTTAATACTGTTCGAGATCGGGAGTTGAGCTTACGAGCGTGCAAAATTCCTGTGCTGGAAAATCTCGGTGTTACGAAGGTTAATTTATATATATATATATGTAAGAAAGTTATATATATATAAGAAATTTCATGAAATTTCTTTAACAAATGAATATTATGAAATCTTTCATCATTAGATTTGTTATTTAAAAAAATTTTTAATTCTAAGTTTATTCATTTCCTACAAATTCTTTCAAGTCTTTTACGTTTCAAAATTGAATTCTTCTGCGCACTTCTTTTGATTCAGATGCTTAACTAAATTTTTTCTGTCGGTCAACATGAAAAAAGTACTTTGGGGGGAAATGATCAAAATTGTTATAGTGTACGTGTTAGCTTCTAAAATTTAAGGCTAGTTTGAAATCTTCGTTTAGATTTCTCGCTATAGGAACTGTAAACCTTTTGATAGTGTGAACTTTTGATGCATACATTCTTCAGTAATTAGTTTTCTTCATTGCCTTCGGTTCTTTACTTTTTTAGGATCAGTTCGATACAATTGATCTGACTGATAATGATATCAGAAAACTGGAAAACATCCCTTTGTTGAGGCGACTTAGCACCCTACTAATGCACAATAATCGCGTGCAGTAAGCCATTTTGGAATTTATCTTGATTAATAAATCAATTTCAAGTAACAAATTTTCGATTTGCCGACCACTACCTAAGTTTGTGTAAGGATGATTGTGTTTACTATCTTGCAGAGAAATAATGCCAAACATTGGTGAAGTTTTGCCATCACTGAAGACTCTGGCGTTAACAAATAACAATTTATGTGAACTGGGAGATATTGATCCATTAGCAACTTGCCAAAAACTGGAATACTTAACGTGAGTTTTCCATTTTCGTATTCATCTTTTCTTCAATAAGTTTCCAAAAAATTTTTCTTTTTTGAAATAAAATTCTGTTACTATTCTATTAGATAATTCCTTCAATTTTTTTTTCAGGCTGATTGGCAACCCTTTAACTCACAAACCGCAGTACCGTCTTTATGTAATATATAAAGTACCATCAGTGCGAGTTCTAGATTTTAAACGAGTTCGTCTTGCGGTAGGTTCTGTTTATCATTTTTAAAGGATGTATCTGGGGGCAATGTTTGAAAATGTAAAAAAAAATAATTAGATGGGTGGGTGGTTGGGGATGACGTACAAATATCGGTAAGGAGTAGAAAGGAAAATATTTTTAGGAAAGAAAGCAAGCAGATAGTTTGTTCAAGGGCAAAAAAGGGCAGAAATTAAGAGATGAAGTTGTAAAGAAATCGAAGGTTGTGCCCGATGACGAAGAAGAAGGTCAACCAAGGAATTTGTGTGCAGAGGATGCTAAGAAAATTGAAGTAAGATTTTAAGTTTTCCAGCAAGTTTCGCAGTTGTCTCTGTCTTTGGTTGGCATTTTACATCTTTTAAATCCGGACTTGATTTAGAGAAAATGTGAAGTATAATTAATTAGCAGTCCATTATCGCAAATGCGCTGAGATTTATATGAATAGAATGGGCATTTTCTAATTTAGGATACTGTTAGCCAGTTGAACTGTCAGGTTATCCTATTATTTTCCAAAATTTTGTTATCTATTTTAGAAAATGATGTGCTTGTGTAGGGTGGAACATTCAGTCATAAAAATTATATGAATGTTGCACCAATAACTTTTAAGGAAGCTATTGCATCAGCATCAAGTCTTGTTGAAGTGGAGCGATTGCAAGCGATTTTGCAAAGTGGACGGATTCCGGAAAGTGGTTGGAATCGTGGAAGTACTGAGAAAATAGGAGAAGATAGGGCTGAAGAGAGGTGAGTTTGTATACTTTCAGTTTTCATCAAACTTTATAAACATTCCTTCTGGATTGTGTGTGCATTTTTGAATTTTTAATGGTATATTGCTTGCAGTACAAAAGAGAGTAACGGATTTGTTGTGGAACAACAGGATGAGGTTGATGATATCCATTCACCAGCAGCAAGTCCTCATGACGATGGTAGCGACGTTGTGGAATCTCCAGCAGGAAGCCCTCCTCAGGAAGTAAAATTGATCATTAGTTCAATAAATTTTCAAAAGACTTACATTTATCTTAGTAGTTTATCTACTATTTTACTGTCTTTCCAGTGTTTTTATGAGTGAGTTATAAAGAATTCGATTTACTTAAAAACAGCACAGGAATAATTTGCATTTTATATGGTGAAATTCTCTTCATTTCTCTTTTTTTTTTTTTTTTTTTTTTAGGAAAAGTCCGATAATGGGCAAGTGGAGTATATGATGGAGAAGTAAGCGTTTTGTTCAAACTCTGGTAAGCAATTGAATGGCAGAGAAAAAAAAATCGTAGTTTTATGATTCTCATATCAGTGAACTCAAGCTTGATACGTTGTCTACTCCATTTTGTTGTTTCATTCTTTATGACATAAGAATTATTAGATGTGGGCAACGAAGGTACAGATACTTCATCTTTGATCTTATATACGTTGTTTTGGCTGTTTGGCGATATTGCTTTATTTTTTATTCAAAATAAAAGTGTTGACCAAAATTCTTCTTAAAGGTTCCTTATGCGTCGCAGATAGTATAAATACACTTACTGTCCATTAAACATTTGAGCGCTATACCATTAAATCATTAAATGCTGTGGTGCATTGCTACGATTGCAAAGGATAAGAGGTAAAAGGTCAAAATAGTAAATGTGCAGTAGGATATTCATATCCTTTAATGTTTTCTAAAATGTAATTCATCAGGTTTGGCTAGTGTAAGGATGTGGATGCAACTTCGTATATTTAAGATGTTAATGTACTTTCACTGAGCTGTTAACGATCTAGAAACAGTATGCTAATTATATTACTTTCATTTCTGGTTATAAATGATGTATTAGCCTTCACGTTTGTAAATTAAGCTTTAAACTGGCATACTCATAGTTCCATTCTTTTTGGTGAATGAGATTTGGTTATGAGAAGTTGATGGGAATGGATTTTTGAAAAAATAGTATTTCAACTCAATTTTAGTTAGAAGCAGTGATAGGTTAACAGTGATGGCTGATTGGTAATATTGTGGGTGGTTATCATCAAGAGGGTTCGATTCCTCTTGCTAATTGAGGACATAATGAACCGTCGATGAAGACATTCAAAAATATATATTAAAGCTCAACAGGTATGAGTATATGTCATATCCTATAAAAATGATATGCAGTTATGTATCTGAGACGGCTATTTCTCAAAGGGATACTATATAATCGTTAGGAATGGATGAGTTTCCTTAAAAATTGTAGATTTTCTGATTCCCGATTTCCTGCTTTTCCTGGGTTGAAGAACTTCGGATTTCTTCCAGTTCTAGTGAAAAGGATGAATTTCTGCAATCGTAATTACTCAAAATTATTCCAATGATACTTCAGAAAATTGCGGAATGCTGAGTTGGAAATTTTCTAATGATTTTAAAATGCCTCATAAATTTCAAACTCATTTCAAAGGTAAAAAATTATTTTGTTTAAAAACGCAATGTCATGTGTCCCTTAGATCTATTCAGATCGTTACGAAGTTTCGGGATTTTATTTGGTGGGATGCATTGTCGTATCTGGTACAGTACTTTTCCAATTTATGTGGTGTTAAAAAAAGCCTTAGCTTGTTGACATTTTACAAACTCCCGCAAAGGTCTTTTGGTTTTGTTTATCAATAATATAAGAATGGAAAAATTAATGAAGAGGACAGCAGAAAACAAATGAGAAATAAAGGTGGTTAAGGGAAAGAAGTGAAAGGACAGGAGATGAAAACGACGGAGAAATTGAAAGCACTTGACTTTTCCTGGTTTTAGATTTTTTTTTTATGACTCTTTCGAAGAGACTTCGACAAAACCTAAGGTCATGTTTTACAAGAAGTACGTTTACTTTCTGAGCTATTTGTTATAAGTCCACAGAATACAAAAGCTTAAAAGCTAACTTCCAAAGAGAAAAAAAAGAGGTTTCATACAAATCCCGTGGGCGATGTTCTCGGTGTAATTGAGAAAATTTATCAGTAGGATTTGTTTTGATTGCTCTTTTTGTTTTAACTTAGGAGGGAAGGTGCTTTTTCCGATAAAATTTTTATTTACAATTATCGCAGGTCTTGATAACGTTACATCTGGTAATCGTAATCTCAGTCTTGTGGTAATCACAAACCACGATTATAAAAAAGATATTCTTCCTTTGTTTTATTCTGGATTTCTAACTCCAAACAATCCCTCGATATCTAAAAAAATCTTGTTTGAGGAAACGAATGCAGGATTTTTTAGTAATCATCATTAAAATATGAAATACATTCCTGTTTTTAGACTTTTTTAATTTGAATTTCAGATTAAAAAAATGGCGATACTGAAATAATGGCGATACTTGAGATTCTTGTGGGAAGAGCGCCAAGGATAGTGGTAAACTGAATGCAAAACTAAGCGAACAAACTATAGCACTTATAAGTACATGACGCGTGTTACTTCTGGTGATCCACTGATATTTTCTGTAAGGAAAAAAGCCGGTAATTTTAACGTATTATAACGCATCTCTTTGGGAACTAATTGTTAACACAGAGTTAAAGGTCAGGTATTGCTGGAAAATCAATATTACCTTTCTAGAAACGGCATTACACAGGGAGGTATTATTAATAATGGTAATGGGAGAAATGCTCTCGTCAGCGTCGTATCCCTTAGTGCCTGTAATATGGAAGTTTAAAAATGTGAAAAATTTTGTTTGGCATCAGTTCTAATTAACTTTGTTTTCTAGATTAATTTCTAGAAATTTAAATTTACATTTGATTTTACTAATTTTCATCGAGATGACAAATCGAATGAAAAAAAAAAAGCATACAAATGTCTCTTTGTTGAAAAAGTAATTTTATTGTTAACGATGTACTAACTACAGATTTTTTGAAATTAAATTTTGACCTTTTAAAAAGTATTATTTGCGTCTTCATTTTACTATTTGTTGCCATTCTACCTCTGATAAACTCTTAATAAATATCAAAAAAAAAAAGTGTATTTGTATTTTTCGTCGGGTTTGAAAGGTTTTTGGTACACTAAATGCAAATTAGATTAAACCATGTAAATGATGAATACTTTGCTGAAAGTATAAGAATAGGGAAATGAGATTTATTTAAAATATTAAAGAATAATTTGGACAAAAGTGAGAGAAAGAATGGAAACAGTCCATGGTAATTAGCTTTACGTTAATTGAAAACTAGGAATTAAGTAAACTGTAAGCTTTCTCTCGCAAGACACATACTGCTTTAATCGTATTGTGCTGCGAGATTGATTTTAAAATAACCGGACAGAAAATACATTTTTTGGCGAAAAATTGGAAAAATCCAATTCGAGGTTAAATAGCTTTATTGTTTTAGAGATGAACTCAAAAATTATCTATTTTAGTTCACTAAATTGCTAGGCTTCTTTCTCCATTTCGTTCAGCAAGACTTAAATTTGTAGTTTTTCTGGACATTACTCTTATTTTTTATGAAAAAATTTGACCTTTTTAGCAGCAACTTTGGATACACCGATAATATTTTGGTCAGCGTCATACACATTGATACCCTTTTCCAACTCATTCCATCGCATACACAATACGTTAAGTGAACTTGCAAGAGATGTGGCTGGTAAGGGAACAAAACGTTGTATGATAAGACGTTTAACAGGATTCAAGCTATTAGCACGTTTAATTAGAGATGTTAATCCTGAAAGACCTCATTTCTAATTTTTGAACAATTTTTTTGGGCTAGTGAGAAGCAAGATTAATTGTCCAGGAACAATAATTGTGCTGATAAATGTAATAGAATAAAAAATTCTGCATCAGGAAGGATGCAGAAAAACTAAATTTTAAATTATTTCGGAAATGTTTACCAGTAGCGACAGCGCCGGCTGATGAAACAGCTACACAGTAAGCACTCAGGTATTTTGACGCCGTTTGATCCTAAAAATGCAGAAAGAAACAAATGTATGAAAATTCTTACTACCTTTTTTTGCTAATTTTAAAACTCTGCAGTCAAAAAAAGAAAAAAAAAAGAAAAGACAAATAAATAAATGAAGAGTAAATGGATTAATTTCCGATCATTGATTTTCAGATTAAAATTTTTGAAATAATTGGAGACATAACCTGTGTAGCATTACGATTTGAATAGTTAACCAAAGCGTTATGAGTTTGATTGAGCCACTGCCAGAAAAGTAGAGATAACCAGGATGGATTTGGCAGCAACATACCTGTGACCTAATATACATGTAAAGTAATCTTTTAGGTATACTTAAATTCCTTTTTTCAAAATGAGCTATATTTCACTTGCAGCTATAAAATGCAGAAGGGAACAAACGCCTTCTCCTAAGAATTTACCAAATAGGTTATGTAACATTCACCACTATGAAATGATATTTATCCGAAGATATGCTAAGATATGCTTTATCCGAAGACATACTAAAATTCACAACAGAAATTTTCCAAGTTTTAAAAAGACAAATTTTTTAAATCAATTTTAATTGGGATTATTTAAATTTTCACTGGTGAACGAACCACTGACATTTTAAACTTTACAAAAGAAGCTGGTGGGCCACTCAACTTTATAAAGAAAGGAAATCCTCTTTTGTATATTTTTTCTTTTTTTTTTTTTTAAATTGAAATCCTGAAACATTTATTATTTCTTTTTCCTCATTTTTCTTTCTCCAGTAAATTCAGCTTCAGGAGGAGAGAAATTTATGCAATCCGTTGAAAGAAAATGGCTGTTGAGATGAATTTAAATTGAAAGATCTAAGTGAAACTGGCCGTTATCCAACCGAATGGTACAAATCCACTCATCCGAAAAGGTGGTAGAATTTTCTCATTAGTGTCTGGATGTAAAATAGCTGATTTAATTTTCTGTGCTTCCCATAGTTGTTGATCAGATGCCGAATGATTCCTTCCCGTTTTGTAATCATCCAACAGTTTTATACAGCTATGCAGCTTTTCCTGAAATAATAAGAGAAACAAATCAATTTAAAATTGTTTAATATCAAACATCAATGCTGCTAAGTTTTATTTTGAATTTCCAATCAAAAATCCTGTTACAATTTATTAAATTTCCATTACTTCGCTGACAAATAATGTTCTTGGATCAATAATATCCAGAGAGTGTAGATAGCGTCCGAAAAAGGTATCCTGTGGGAACCGAGGCTTATTTAGGCGGAATTTTGGAAATTTTTCGAAACCAAATATTTTTTCGGACATTATTTGTTGCCTGAAAGCAAAAAAGGAAGCCAAATTTTTCCACAATTGCAATAATTTTTTTTCCCAAAAATTTCGTTCTTTCTCAGTTTAAAGTGGGAAGAAACAGGAATAACTAGGCGAGAGGAATGACACTGAGTATAAAATTTAACAGAACTTAACAACCAATGATCAATTACCGCTGATCGATTAAACTGCTCCAGGAGTGAACCCAGCGAAATGTGCTGTCCAGTAGCAAGAATTTTTCACTTTTTTATGGGGTCGAAGTTCACGTCCACAATAAAATAGTTTTGGAAAGATCAAGGAAAAGGAAAAAAGCTACCGCTCGCGTCAATAAATGCAATAATAAATTGGCTAGCACTTCAGACAAAATTTGAAAAATGTTTCACTAAACTTCAAAAGATACGGACATTCGAAAATTATTTGAGTCGATCATTCGGAATTTAGGTCGGGACAGAAGAAAATTAATAGAGTAATAGTTAATAATTAATAATTTAACAATAGCAAATATGAAAAATATAATAATAATATAATAACAATGATATAATAACAATAATGTAATAACAATAATATAATACAATAATATAATAACAATAATGTAATAACAATAATATAATAACAATAATATTATTATAATATTATAATAATGTTAAAATAATAATAATATAATAATAATAATAATAATAATAATAATAATAATAATATAATAATAATAATAATATTATAATAATATAATAATAATAATGATATAATAATAATAATATAATAATAATAATATAATAATAAT